>VRLP01002512.1:0-62500 GCA_009660295.1 Lophius piscatorius
ACAGTCCAGGTTCATAAAGTGAAACAGTCCAGGTTCATACAGTGAAACAGTCCAGGTTCATACAGTGAAACAGTCCAGGTTCATACAGTGAAACAGTCCAGGTTCATACAGTGAAACAGTCCAGGTTCTATGAAGGCTGGTTAAGTGTTATAACAACATCTGATTGTGAATGTGTTTCTGATGAGCCGTCGCTCATCATATTCAGGATGTTGAAACATTCCGATAAAGGAAACACACTCCTGCCACAAACACACTCACATACAAACACACTCACATACAAACACACTCACATACAAACACACTCACATACAAACACACACACACACACACACACACAGGCTGGTGGATGTTGCTTCCTGTCACACCGCAGTAACGTTCTCAGACAGACACATGAAAGAGCAGCAGCTTTTCATAACTGACACAACGTTCTTCAGGTAGACGGGGAAGGACTGCCGACAGCCAGTCCCCCGTCTCACTGCTGGAAGATGTCTGTGGTTACAGTCGGTCTCAGCTCTTTCTTCAGCTGGAAATTAAAGATGCTGTTTAAACCTCGACACCGTAAACACTGCCACTAGAACAAGCAGGGAATCTAGTAGATCCCACCATGGGACGAGAGGTAGAAACTATAAAGCACCGCCGCCATCGCACAACAGTTCCTGAAGTCGACGTTATTGTGATCAGCATCAATTATATCGCTTTATTGAGGAGCATTTCTTGCAGATTGGTCCATTAACTCCAACAAACTCTCTCAGTATATCTCAGACGCTCTAACAGTTTGTCATTCCTCATTCTCTTGGCCTTCCACTTCCGCATCTCTGCTCAGCCCCCAAGTCTACTACCGCCACCACCCTTGTCTATTTTTTAGTTGATGAAAAATTTGATGAAAAATGATATGATGACGATATTGCCATTGTTTTATGAAGCTCCAAACAGGATGTTTGAACAAATTCCTAATGCTATATCTCCAGCTTCAATTTGTATATCAACACCAAACCGTAGCTGTTTAAAGACAGCTCTTTCACAACAAGGTGACATCATCGCTCCAACTGTCTTTTTTTTAAAAGACACCGTCACTAAAAACAGGTTATTTGATCGTCAGACTATAAAGCTTAATTTATGAGTTATTGCAGAAACCCCCCAAATAGCCTCCCATCTCACAATGATTAAGAAAATATTAATATGACGTCATGTCATGAGGTCATGATAACATCACCAAAATTAAATTATCTCTAGGTTATCCCAAAACCTACCTCTGGGAAAAAATTCATGCGAATCCAAAACATTCTTGCAAAAATGAAAACTAAAAGAGGAAACATTACATTTACAAATAGAATACAAAACATTTGAATAGAAGTTTGAAGTAAAAATAAATAAAATATCAAATAAAATACGTTAAATTAAAAAATTGAAATAATATATAAATAATTTGTGACATTTTTAAAAATAAAAAACATTAAAATTCTCTAAATATCACAGAGTTCCGCTCCAGTGCAGTCGTTATGCGGCCACCAAGCTTGGTGAAAAAAAGTTTAAATTATGCCTAAATCCCACTCACAGAATGAGCTCAACTTGTAACCATGGAAACAAATAATACATAATAAAAGTCCCTATAAACCCAAACGGCACCACCTCTACATCAGTCGGAATTGCATAAAAAACTTGAAAGGGAAAAAACTCTGGGAAGGGAATGTGACAGACAGACGGACGGATGTTCCGTCATCCCCTCCACACTTTGTTTGTGGACCCGGGTTCACTCAAGAATGTGCATTTAGTTTAGGACTATTTTCTGAGGCGGATTAAAACACCCTCATGTTCTGGCAACTTTTTCAGTCAGATTAACAATCATGATTTTTGTTTAATCTGCATGTTTAACACAAATTTAAGTTTTTTCTATCATAAATACATTTGTTGTAATAGTTTTTAATAAACCAAACCTGCTTAAGTTTTTGTCATTTTTGAAACTTAAGCTCTTTTTAAGGTCCATTATGGTATTTTAGTGACATTTATTCTAGTTTAAGAACTCCAATTAGGTTAAAATGGCGTTGATTTTGCTCTGAAAGTCACTCAGATCCCGCCACTCACCTGTGGTCATGAACTCTGGGTAGTGACTGAGAGAGTGAGGTCGTGGATACAAGCTGCTGCGATGAGCTTCCATCCTAGGGGGGGCCGGGGCTCAGTCTTAGAGATAAGATGAGGAACTAGGACATCCGGAGATAAATTAAATCGTCTTGTCGATAGGAGCCTGGAGAGGCGGTTCGGCATCTGCTTGCTCTGAATGTTCTCATCACTCTAAAAACTGTTGGGGTAAAAACTGCCTAATTTGGGGTTATTTCGGTAAACTAATGCTGAGGCATGGAGTGTTATAACACACTAGGATTATGTTATGTTGTTTAGCCCAAAAATGGGTAAAAATTACTGCGTTACTGAGTTGAAACAACCAGAACTACCAAAGTCCTCCAAACTAACCCACATTCTGAGATAATGAAATGATAATGGACAAAATAAAAACAGTGATGAGCGTAAATATTCCAGCATTTTTTATTGTGAGGGCTCATCCAGTGGGAGAAGACCCCGTCACCGAGGCCCAGGGGGGGGCAAAGTTGTTGTTATAAGGGAGGTTCGCCCAGGGCAAAACAAAAAATAAATCCGCCCCTGCCCTGCAGTCAGGCCCTGGCTAATGTAATCACAGTGGGTGTTGTAATTATTTTGTTGCAGGTTACACAAATTATTATATGAAACTGGGAAATTATATCCAATATTAGTTGGTAGTTGGACAGAAAACGGAATATTGTCGCCCCCCCCCCCTAAGGGTCACAGCATAGCAAACAACATAGCATAACATTGCATCACTGCCCCAAACACATTTTCTAAATATTTGTCCGATCTTGGGAGAGAACGGAACATCTGTATCTTTAGAAGATGGAGATGGGGTGACGGGGTGCAGAAGATGAGTGGACAGACGTCAAGACATCTGAGTGTGGGATCCCTCTCTGCAGAAAAGAACCTGCCTGCTCACAAACTAGGAGTTTTGCCAACTCAAACAAACTTAATTGACCCACATATTGCCATTAAAATTGACATGATGTGCATCACGAGACAAAGAAAACCGATCAGTGATGTCACCATTCAGATTTATCTTGTGCGCTTGTGCCGCCCCCACGTCGCCCATGGCTAAATCCACCAGTGCTGGTGAGTGTTGCTGAAGAAAGTGACATCTGAATAACCCCTCTTGGCCAGATTCCACCACGACCCGACCCCGGATAAGAGGAGGAGAATGGAGGGGTGGACAGATGGGTGGCAGCAAGTCACTGGTCTATAAGAGGTCATTTCTTACTACAGCAGTTTGTTCATCGACGGGAAGACGCTGCCAGTGATTGATGATTAGCTGCAGCATCGTTCAGCACTGATCATAAATCTCAGTTCTCGTTTGGGAGGACGTGTGATAAATCCCTCTGACAGAAGGTGTGTATGGACGCTACTCAGATCTCAGGAGATGGTCCCAGGAGGTTAACATGACAACAGAGGGGCTTACTCACATCCTGATAAGTGACAGGTTGGAGGAAATACAGAGGTTTTCAGCAACGTCTGTGTGAGTGTCTGCATTCAGAGTCCTCGGGGGTAAACAGCTCTGTGTCAACGCAAAGTGTGTGCGTGTGCGTGTGGGTGTGTGTTATCTCTGCACCACTGTTGTTCTCTTCCGCTGCTTGACTGAAGATATTGCAAACATTTCAGGACATTATTCAAATTCTGCTTCCCAGTTTACTCAGATATGCAACAATTGAGTCAACCTGTCAACGCCTGAGAAATTTCAAACTTTATATTTAGTTTCTGCCATGAATTGAAGCCAATGCTTCTCAACTTACCTTCGACACGAGATCTTCTTACTAACACGGCGTTAGTTAGCCCGACTTTTAACTGATTTTAATCTTGACATAATCCATACACGCTGAGTAATGTTTTGGTTCTACTAGATTCATTTCATTTATTTCAAAGATGCTACTTATTTTTCATGTCGATCTGCTATTGGCCAAAACAAGAGAATGATGCTCCAGGAGAGGACGTCCTCCCGAACCAATCAACAACCAGAATACTATATTGACATTGATCCAATAAGAATTCCCACATTTCCTCTTCAACCTTCTACGACTGTCCGGCGCTTCAATGTGGCAACCTTGTAGCTGGTGTTCTGAAGACCGGCGTTTACGCGATTTTCTAATGTTGGGTAAAAGTTTTCTTAAGCTAATATATTACAACTAGTTGGCTGTGTGTGTTAAGGTAATTATCAAGTTTAATTTGTTGTATTAATAATCTTAATAGGGCTTTACTCTAAGTCACAGGATATTACGACCCACAAGTTGAGCACAGCGCCAAAAATGTGGGCGAAAAGTGGAAGAAAACAGCAAACCTTTATACTCCTGTCTGTCATTTTACTGCTGGTTTATCAGGCGGAAGCAGTGTGAATGAATTAAATCACCTTTTTAAGTGATTATTTGACTGTTGCTTGATTTATGAGGGCATTTGAGATACTCTTGCTTTGTTGTTTGAGCTTTATGCTAGTTAGAGACATTAAAGTTGTGCTTTGAGAATGACTGTTTTGTCTGTCTTCTGGTGTTCCATGATACTTCTGATGAAAATAAATGTGAGCGTGGACATCAGTACGTGGTGTGGACTTTTACGACAAGAGTAGTTGGATCACTGGTGATAATGGAGGGACTGATTCATGTGAAATACTTTCGAAAAAAGCCAAAAAATATCTGTTTTATTGAGGCCTTGTCCGAATAATTTTAACTTTAGCCGTTAGCTTGTTAGATTAGCAGCTAGCCAGCAGTCCTGAAAGTTTACCGGCAAGGATGGATTTGGAACAGAGTTGTGATTTTTTATTGTTTTGTTGTGGGTGAGTAGCCGACGGTTTATTACACACGCTTATACTGTAAAACTAAAAGATAAGAAAACACGCAGCCGGTGGAGTGTAATACAAGACGGGTCAATCTAACTTTATTTTCTCATCAAAGCAGAACACTCACCACACACTGGCCGACTCAACTTCTGCTCTACTCCTTCAAAATAAGAGCACACTGAACGTAAGCTGCAAAACTATTCCAATTTTTAAACTCGCTGGTAAATTAATCAAAGAGTTAGCCTTGGATAAGTCTGTACTTTTGAGTGAGCAGGTGTGACAGCCTTTTAATCATCCAGTCGGTGCGGTTGATTCTCACCTGAACCGCAGCACAGACGCTTAATAAATCACCAGGCATCGCCACACCTTCAGGAGCTAAAAACAGGTCTGCAGAGACGAAGAGGCGGGGGCTCGCTCGTCCCTACGGAGCGTGAGGGACGTATCTCCTGCAAGACTGTTCTGCAAAGACCACAGGTTGCAAAACTGAAGATCCAAAGTTTCTACTGCTACAACGACAAATGAGCCAAAACTCAATCTCTGCAGTTAGTCACATGACTATTTCTCCGTGCAGGTTCAACCGGTGTCTACATGAAAACCTACGTACAGATACGTTTAATTTGGCTTGTGATATTGAACTTTTATGCTGATATGTGGCATTAAAATCAATTCCTCGTCAATGAATCAATGAATACATAACTAGGCACTAAATCTAAAGGTAATATGACTTATTTGCTGTGCTTGACATGAGATTGGTTCAGATGTTCAACATGTCCGACGTGATTCTTTAGTCATATTGACGAATCAAAATGCTAATCACCTGTTGAAGACTGACATGTGGAAAGAAGATGTGATGAAGTAGCCTTGGGCTGAAACTGAACAAACAGCCTTACAGAACATTTATGCAGCTCAGTTTTCAAATTATTGTCCAAATCTTGTCTTTAAAATGCATTTGTTGTTATTTTTCGACAAGTAAATCATAATGCTTGGTAAAAAATAAAATAAAATCTGAATATATATATATATATGGGCCCTACTTTCCTCAGATGGGTGAGTCAGTAGAACGTTGGCTTCAGATCCAGCGTATAGGAGGCAGAGGTGACAACGGAGAAGAGATGGTGAGGATATCAAAGTAACCAATGATACCCGCCTCTGAGGATCCAGAGGGAGTTGTGTTTCGGGGTTATCATTAATATCTCCTCAGGTACGGACCCCTCAGACACGGAGCGGAGCTGCAGCAGAAGCACCAGCACATCTTTATCTTCCTCAAGTGAGCCGCGTGCCGCTCTGCAGGCCAGCTGCGAATCCATCATAGCTATTATTACCTGAGGCTCGGCACCGCATCCATCACACACAGGTGTAAACACACTTACAGGCCTACTGTAACAACAAGCGACTCCGACCACATGAAGACGTCTGTTTGAGCAGTGAAAACATAATGAAAACAAACAAGGTTGCCTTTTATAACATGAAGGCGGATCATGTTTCTTTTTTGTTTGTTTTCTTATAAAGTGAAAACATCCCTTTAAACATCCGTTTTTTACTCAGAAGTTGAACTATGTAAGTTATTACAAAACGAAGTTCAAGTTAGCCGATGTCAGCTAGTATCACTATGTTAAAGTTTGCTAAGGTTGTTTAAGTTAGCTGATGTCAGCTATTATCACTTGAGTTAACTAATGTCGGCTATCGCTGCTTAAGTCAGCTAATGTCAGCTTGTATCGCTTAGTTTAAGTTTGCTTAAGTTGTTTAAGTTAGCTGATGTAAGGTAGTATAATTTAGTTAAAGCTGCTAAAGTTTAAGTTAACTGATGTCAACTTTTAATACTGAAGTTTGCTATTATTAGCTATTGCTACTTAAATAAGCTAATATCAGTTATTATTGCTAAAGAATACTAAATTCAGCTATCGTTGCTTAAGTTTACTAATGTCAGCTATGACTGCTAAAATTAACAATATCAGCTATTACCGTTTGTTCAGATTCCGATTCAGAGATTAGTTTTTCATTTTTTTGTGGTTTTAGAATAATTTTTTAATTTGGGTGTTCATTTGATTTTTTTTTTTTATTATTTACTTTTTTTTTATCTACATCTATTATTTTTTATTTTATTGGTTCATTATTCATTGTTTTTAAATTATTATATTATTTATTCCTATTTTTTTATATTTTTTGTCTTTTTTTATACTTAACTGTTTTCCTTTTTTTCTTTTTCTCTGTATTTCCTTTTTTCTTTTCTTTTTTTTGTTCTAATTGGACTTTGACTTACTTAGACATTAGTTATCCTTCTATTATTTGTTATTCACTGTGAAGAAAGTTGCTCAATGCTGTACTGTTTTTCAAATGTCATGGATCCTGATGAGAGTTCGTAAACACGAACACATCACCCGCGTTCTTCATTCCTTCATTGGCTTCCCATCTCCACCAGGATTGATTATAAGATCTCTCTCCTCACTCACCAGTGCATCCATGGTAACGCACCCCCCTACCTAAAAGAACTACTCACCCCACTGATCTCAACACGATCCCTCCCTTCTACCCACTCTACCCTCCTCCTTCCCCGGACTAAGCTCAGCACCATCGGTTATCGGGCTTTCTGTTCTTCTGCCCCTCGTCTGTGGAATGCCCTCCCTGACCATCTGAGGGCTCCACAGACGACTGACACATTTAAAAAAGGACTTAAAACTTTCCTTTTTATCAGAACCTATAACTTTTAATTAACATTGCTGCTATTTGGTCATGTTTTTATATAGTTATTATTATATTTTTTATTGATGCTTTTATCTGCTTTACCTTGTAGTACTTTGAGATTTGATCCAAATGTAAAGTGCGTTACAAATTAAATGTAGTATTATTATTATTATTATTATTATTATTATTAAATGTGTCACACGATCAAATTGACGAAACTTGTACATTTTTATATTATATTTCACTTTTTCGAGAGCTGAGGTGTGAAGATGTGACTTATCAAATCTTCTACTTCTCGTCTCACTGCATGTGACGTCCTTCTGTTTTCATTCCTGCATTCCTGGATAGCAGACAAGGTGAGCCGAGGTGAATCCTGCCTGTAGCAAGGCATGATGGGAGAAGCAGGAGAGGTTTTACCTCAGGTGTCGTTTTTCTTTGAACTTGGAGTGACTCATATTTTCCGCATTAGCCTCCGTCGTAATGAGTTCACCTCTCGAACAGGGAAATGTGTGTGTGTGTGTGTGTGTGTGTGTGTGTGTGTGCGTGTGTGTGTCTGTGTGTGTGTGTGTGTGTGTGTGTGTGTGTGGCGGGGGTTGTCTGCGGCAGGGGAGGACGGATTTCCATTAATTCTCACGAGGTGGAGATGGACTGAGGTGACGAGCACTAACAGGAACATTTCTCTTCAGTCAGATGTTGACAGAAGCCTTGAACTCATCAGACTGGCGCTAATTATAGCCATCAGTGATGTCACAAACGGCTCAAATCGAGCACTGACTCTTTGTTTGAAATGAAACTAGAAAACGGGCTCAGAGAGCACAAAACCTCTGCCAAGGAACACCAACAGCCAAGGTGGATATTATTGCATACAAATTTCAATCAATCAATCCGTCCATCAATTTATGAGTTGTTGCACACAGAAACTCCAAAAGTGCGTTATCTCACACTGGTTGAAATGTTATCATGACATCACTCTATGAGGTCATGACGTAACGTTAACCAAATTTAATCCAGCATAAGCCAAAACCTACTAATGAGTCCATTAGTTTTTCAATAATGTTGCTAAAAAACAGACCAAAAAAACAAAACAAAAATGACAACCCAAAGTAAAAACAATATTATATTATTGTTGTAATTTCATTTTATTTTGAATCGTATTTTTTAATCATTAATATCATTATTGTTAACCAATTATGGTGACAAGCGATCAGTATGTTCCCCAGCATTTAGAAAATGTCAGATGCTAACTAGCATATGCTGGATCATTAGCATTGATTAGCCTTATCATAAATATAGCCAGATTGTATTATTGCGTCGGCTCTGCCAAATTGGACATTATTGTAGTGATTCGGTGGGTTTGTGAAGATGCTGGATCCAAATAAAGAAAGGGAGGAGAGGAGAGAGATGGAGGGAAGAGTAAGATGGAAAGAAACATGGGGGAGAAAGAGAGAGAGTCAGAACAGATGGAGAGAGAGAAGCAGCTCTCTTAGCATCATTAGTAATCGGCAATCAACGTTTCCATTGTGTTGTGGCTTTTTGCAGCGGATTCTCCAAATGCATTGTGGAATTTACAGCTTGTTTTCTTTATATTATGCTTTGTAGTATTTGCAATCTGTTTTCTCAATTTTTGGTATTTGCACTGCATTTTCTTCAAGTTTTGTGTATTTGCAGGGTGTTTTATTCATATTTCACATTGTGGTATTCGCAAACTGTTTTCTTAATGTTTTGTGTTGTCGGAATTTGCAGTGCGTTTTCTGCATGTGTTTTGTATTTGCAGTACGTTTTCATCATTTGTTGTGTTACGTTACTTGCAGTGGGTTTTCTTAACGTGTTGTGCTGTATAATCTGCAGTGCATTTCCTTTATGTTTTGTGTTGTGTTATTTGCAGGGTGTTTTCTTCATGTCGTTTCACAGGAAGAAGCCAAAAGATGAAGAAGGAGAGTATTATAAATTAAATGTATTATTATTATTATTATTATTATCCTTAATTAAGTCTGAAATTACTTTTGATGTAATACTGAAAAGGATCAATAGGGGGCGGTGGGAAATTGGACGATTGGCCAGAACTCCACTGTGTGTTCTTTCTGTCTTCTGGGTCAGATTTCTACATGGACTCAACGTAGCAACAGCATAACTTTGTCCTGCTTGTTCATTTATTTTAAATTTTATCGGGTTAGTCTGACATTTCTGCACAAGGATCACAAAATAATCTCATGTTTAATCCAGAGTTTGATAAAGATGACCTGTAGTCTTGATTAAATGTGTTGTATATGTAGAATTTGGTGAGGTGCTTGGGTAAAATCTGATCCGTTAGTTTTAAAAATATGTCGTTTAGCAGCGTTTATAATCATAACAAACATGTATCTCTTTACAGTTGAGTTAAATTCTCAGAAAGTCGTTTATCTCAAAGTGCTCCTGGTACCAAAGATAGTGAATGTGTAATTATTTCATTTCATCTGAAATCAAGATTTGTCAAACCAGTTTTTCTTTACATGTTTAAGAACTAAAGTGCGATTGATGGTTTGTATTTTTATTGCTCCTGAGGGAAACACAAGTTTGTGGCTGTCATAAATATGAAAGAAAAGCTGGAATTCAATATTGTTAATTGGACTCAACGAAGCAGCAGTACAACTTTGTCCTGCTTTTTTATTTCTTTATTTGATCAGAACTGTAGTCATGAAGTGTGCTTCATACGCAGGAGGTCCTGGGTTCGATTCCCAGAGGAGCCAGACCAGATGAGTTGAGAAGTTAAAAAGTCTAATAGCGCTGATCTTTTTATCACGAATAAGTTTTGCAAGGTCCTGGGTTCTATTCAAGGTAGAACCAGACAAAAAGTGATGGGGAGTCATAAATGTCTCATTCACATCAGTTTACACTCACGGCATGTCGGCATGTCATAAGGTTGTTCATAGATCAGATATGTCAGGCCTCAGTGGTTCCATAGCGGAGTAGCCATCATGGATCTGGGTTGATTCAGGTCTGACTCCCAGATCAGCGCCAGCTCTCGAATCGAAACAGTTCTGTTTGCTGTTTTGTCCTACAAGGCCTTATTGTGGTACAGCAGCATTGTTCTTCTTTTTAAGTATTCAGTCGGCTCGACTCTGTTTGTTTGTGCACAAACGGCTCTGAGGGTTTGGTGTTACATCACGGTTTCATCAGCTGCATTTCAAAGACCAGCAACCCAGAGAGCCACCAGAGGCCCGAATGCTCTGAAATACATGGGTTTAAAACACCAATCAAAGGAGATCAACCAGGGCTTAATCCCATTGGACCGCTCATTTACGGTATGGTTACATTTCTTCTTCCAGAACCAGCATGAACTTTTTTCAGCAATTTGTGTGACAGTAGATCTTCTGTGGGACCCATGAGTTTTTGGCTGAACAGGCCTGACGCCGGTTCACCAGTTGTCCTTAATCCACTTTGGTCGGTATTAGCCAATGCACACCAGGAGCACCCGACATGACCGGTAGTTCTGGAGATGCTCTGACCCAATTGATGAGCCAACGCAATAGGACAAAGTTAGTGAGGGAAGGTGAGAGAAGGTGAGAGAAGTGACTACCTGTTCTCTGTTTATATGCGGTCTGCTGGTTGTCTACGCCCACAATAAAGAATTGACCAATCAGTGTCTTTGATGCGAGTGAGCGTCGTAAACAGAACAACGGCGGTGAACTGAGGTACCTCAGGAAGCGGGCTTAGTGGAGACTTTGAGGTTGTTTAAGCCTAAATTGAGGGAAAAATCTGGGTTTTCCGTCCCAGAAAGAGGGATACGCTAGGCTCCGGTATCGCGGTTGCCTACTCTGTGACGCTAACCTAGTCGCTGGCAGGTTCGGCTCCTGGGTGTGATGTCGGACCACACATGGAAGCTGGAGAGGATGAGATTCCATGAGGTGTGTTGTTCACACTGCCATGAAAAAGTCACAAATGAGCACAAAAATCAAAATAGGCCAAATTCTTCCTGCGGTGTGAACGCAGCCCGAGGTACAGGCTTGTCCGAGGTACAGGCTTGTCCGAGGTACAGGCTTGTACTTGAACACCTAATGTGTGTCGTGGGACAAAATGATGTTAACCAGTTTCTCCCATTCCGGCTAAGGAGGACAGAAATAACCCAAGGTTAAAAAGTAAAATACTAATGACATCACACGCAGAAATGTAGCAGCAGCACAAACGTTATAGAAAAGACATGCTGAAATAATCTGGTATTTACAGTATGTGTATATATATATATATATACATTTTTGTGTATATATACACGTGTCTGTGGAGCTAACAACTAAACTTCATTTTTCATTTTATCCCTCTGGGATCAATAAAGTATGTCTGTCTGTCTGTCTGTCTCTCTCTCTCTGACTTTCTCTCTCTCTTTCTCTACCTCCCCCCTTCTCTCTCTCTCTCTCCCTCTGGTGCTCTCTCTCTCTTATCTTTTCCTCTCTCTCCCTCCCTTCCACCCTTCTCTCTCTCTCTATTTCTCTCTCTCCCTCTCTCTCTCCTTCTCTCTCTCCCTCTATTTCTCTCTCTCTCTCTCCCTCTCTCTCTCTCTCTCCATCTCTCTCTCTATTTCTCTCTCTCTCTCCCTCTCTCTCTCCCACTCTCTCTCCTCTCCACCCATATGGCCGTTGGTGTTAGTATGAGTGTGTTTATTCAAATGCAACACAGAGCCTCAGTTTTTCTGGGCGCACGTTTGTCACTGGAGGTTAAATTCACCTTCCAAACCGACCTCCACGAATGTCCATGAATCATCCTCTGATGGGAAAAAAATATCCGAGGCCTAAAAATGTCCATTTCCCCCAAGTTAATTTACTTCTCCGAGCAGGAAGCGAGCGACCAATCTGAGTTCAATTTGTGCAGGAAGCAAAGGTGACGGGGGAGAATATTAACAAGGAAGGACGCGACTTTAATTGGATGAAATATCTGCTCCAGTTGTAAACAGAAATCACCTCCACACTTCATTTTGTGTGCACGCTTTGTTTAATCACAGTTTCCATTAATAAACAATGTATATAAAAAAAAAGATAAGGCCAATATTGGAGTTTAAATGAGTTTGGGGATACCAGCGTCCCACGCAGACATGTGGCGGAGAGATAGCTGTCACTGCCGCGGGAGAAATACGACATTACACCGCTGACAGGTTGTGTTTGACTTTCAAAGCCGCGTACTTTCAGTCGCACAGTTTCCCACAGTCTGTGAATGCATCAATCACTTTAGCGGCGGCCTGAGAGCTTGATGACGTTATCTTTCAGGTGTCCTTTTTCAACTGCAGGTGTTTTTCTCTTTCTTTGGTATCCCCTCATCCTCACTTGAAAGCTTTCAGAGTCTTGACTCTTGTGTCTTCTGTTAAGCTTTCTTCTTCATTTGCATCACATTAGGAATCTTTCTCCACTTCCTCACATGCATGTATCCTTCTTCTCACTTCACCCATGAAGGTATCTTACTAGAAATCAGGAATTTTCCTCTTTGGCTCCTGAATTGGGACGACTGACCCTTTCATACTTGGTTCCTAGGATGGTTCTTCCTATAAAGTAGTCCAGGTTCTGTGACTGCATCAATAATCTTCTCAGCCTGTAAGCTTGATGACGTCATCTTTCAGCTCTCCTTTTTGAGCTGCAGGTGCTTCCTCTTCTTCTGGTATCAACTCATCCTTACTCAAAAACTTTTCATTTTCTTCTGTTTAAAAACGTTCCTGCTTTGCCTCCTAACATGGATGCCTCCTCCCTCCTTGCACACTCTGCAGGATGCTTATTAGAAAATTAGGAGTCTGCTCTGGCTCTTAAAATGGAAACGTTCCCTTTTTCCTTTTTCCTTTCACAGGTCCAGATTTAAAATTAAAAAAAATAAAAAATTGCTGTGAGTAACCGTGAACCGGTTTTTGAACAACCGTGACTTATCAGAGGATTTTCCCTCCAGGGGTTGTGACGCGTGCTGCAGCTTCTGCTGCATGTGACAGGGTGAATGTTAAAGTGGTGTGTAATGTGTGAACTTTGCTGATGTCTGATTGACGTGTAGAGCTGGTCACAGAGCAGCAGTCAGATCCCTCCATTAAGGCGTTGTTGGAGGCATTAATCCCTGTGGCCCAAGTGAAAAATAGCACAAATAGTTATTATTTATAAACCCAAGTTTCCAGATAGTGGTACCAACAAAAGTCCCTAAATTGGTTTTGAAACGGTCTCATGATCAGGGAGGACATTTAGGCATCATAGCATTTTTTTTGCACTACTATTTTTGGCCGTTGATTAAAAAAAAGGATGTTTGTACATTAGAACTTGTCGAATAACTGAAACTTAACCCGACTCTGCATGAACGGTACAACATGTTCCCACTAAAACAAACCAGAAAAATAAACTATATAATAAAAAATAAACAAAAAACAAAAAAAAGAACACATTTCGTCACAACTATACCA
Source organism: Lophius piscatorius (assembly GCA_009660295.1). Taxonomy (NCBI): domain Eukaryota; kingdom Metazoa; phylum Chordata; class Actinopteri; order Lophiiformes; family Lophiidae; genus Lophius; species Lophius piscatorius. Next base: position 13,974 of record VRLP01002512.1, read on the forward strand.
AAACCTACCTGGACGTTTGTATCGGCTTACAATGAAGCCAGTTCAAAGGTTACAGCGAGTCCACAGTTGATAAAGGTAAAGATTCTATGTTTCATAACAGGCTACCAGAGCTTTCAAACAAGCATCATACCTGTTTTTCAGGACATAGTCGATCTTCTCTATGGGGCCTACAGTTTCTCATTCCTGATATCTATTTTCATATAGAAGGGGGATCTGACTTCCTGTGGCCGTTGCAAATACTGCATGTTCCTTGTCGTATTCAGGGGCGGTGACTGAGATGGGAGAGTCCCGTCGAGTTGATCCGCCGTCGCTTCACGCTGCAAATGGACGGCAGTCACGTGAAAGCTGGTGCCGTACTGATCCAGTCTGATGCTCAGGGAGTAGATCGGCCTGTTGGCTTCTTTTCTAGGACATTCAGCAGAACACCTGATGAACTATTCAGTGAAAGAAACGGAGACTTTGGCTTTAGTTTGGGCTTTGAGTCACTATGATGAGTACAGGGGTTCTGGTGTCCCGATGGTTGGATTCACAAACCACAACCCACTAGTGTTTCTGAGTTCTTTGAGTTGTCCTAATGGTTTCGGATGTTGCACTCTTACTGTTTGGACATACGCAATATTAGTGGGGCAGAAAAGGTGGTAGTGTCACCACCATCATGACATCATCACACTCTGTAGTGTGATGATGTCATGAACCTGTCTCGCATTAACCTCTTCCTTATGCAGCGCACTAACAGGATCCTGTCTCTAGGGAAGATGGAGACTGCTGATTACAGGTTGTATGGATGTATATATACTCATTCTTCTTGATTAACCGTCGTGATTAATTGTCTCGGTTCCTGTTGGTCCAGAGAATCACCCTGCCTCCCCAGCTTGCCTTCTTCCCATGATGAATCCAAGAAAAAAGGACGTAGACACGACCAGCTGTCCGCAGGATGTAAAGGAAAATGTGATCCATCAGACCAGAACACCTTCTTACATTGCTCCATTGTCCAGTTCTGATGCGGGCAGGTCTATTATGGGAGCTTTCATTAGTGGACGGGTCACCATGGTCACTCTGACCAGTCTGCGGTTACATATGCAGCATGCCGTGATGTCACTGCATGTTCTGACACCTTTCTATCAGAACCAGGACTTTCTTTAGACAGGAGCTCTGGATTCTTCTGTGAGGTCAGACAACAGGGTTTTACTCCCCTTGCGCATTAATGAGCCTTGGAAACCCGTTTTCATTTTTAGAACACTTAAAAAGAGATTCTTTGACCCAGTTACTTGGTAATTGTTTCCTGCTTCTCATACAGCCCAACCACAGACAGGCGCCATGGGAACCAGATAATACACGTTAATCTTGCTTTACCTGTCTGTGGTTATAATGTTATGGTTGATCAGTGCATCTGAGCTATTAAAAGGTACTTCTGGGTTAGGTTGGTTCTATTTTAAAAAGATAAACCATAAGGATGCCTTTAAAACACAGTGTTGGAAGATTATCACTAAATATATCAGATGATGTCGTCCCCGCTGACCTTTACGAAGAAGCTCCATCGCTTCTTCTCGCCCACTGCATCAATCATCTCGTAAGTCTGCATGGCGGGTTTCTCCTTAAATATCTCAGCTGGGGAGAGAGATATGAATCAATATTGTGAGAGGACAGCCGAGCTCCCGACAGCGAGTGAGAGATGAAGAAGAGGCTTTCACTTCAACTTTGGTTAACTCATCTCAAAGTTACAGAAGACAAACAGGAAGTGAAGAAGACACCACGACCTCCTCCAGTGGCAACACAGCGTGTGTTTGTCAGGTTGGTCTAAGAATACCAGCTCAGCACTGCGGGGGAAGATGGGAGCTACTTCCTCATCGATCATCAGCCGCCCTAATATTCTCCCACTATCAGACGGCGAGATGGCCGCAACATCGCCCTCCTTCCTGTAGATCCTGAGAGAAGAACGACGAAGGTGAGAGGAACTACTCATCAATGTCACTGTCATGAGATCAGGCAGGAGCCGAAACTGAACAAGTGGTGTCCTTCCTGTTGAAACAGGAAGTTACTAGACCTGTGCTGTGGTCACCGACAGCAGGTGTATATTCCAGAAAAGTCCCCAATCCCCTGCAATGTACAAAAAATACCCCTGATTGAACTCCTCAAATTAAATGTAAAATTATGTCCACAGTAATTTTTTGTAAGAATTTCCCGCTAGTGTGTAAAGTACTTACTAATAGTAGTTACTATTACACTACTATTAGACAATAGTAGTGTAATAGTAGTACTAATAGTACGTACTATTACAGTAAAACACAATGTATAATAGAACGATCTCAAGTCAATTAACATACAACAAAATCCGACTAACGATAAGGGAAGTTAGGTCCTCCTTATTCGTAAAAAAGCTCCCCCTAGTGAGTATAATATGAACTATTTGAATGAAAAACCATTTATACAAGAAAGATCTACTTGACTTGATTCATATGCACATAATTTGGGCTAGATTGGACCAACGGTTGAGAAATTATGCCCCAAAGACTTACAGAGATAAAGCTGTCGGAACTTTACAACCGAAATCAGCCCAGTTCTTCCTCGCACTAAGGTCTATTTAGGTTCGAAACAATAAAATGAATAAATAAATTAAAAAAAATAATGATGCTCCGTGAAGTTTTGTTTTAGTTTTGTCCGGAAAGAATGAAAAAAAAAAAGAAGCTCCCCCTTGTGAGTAAAATATGTACTACTATGGTAAATATGATATTTACAAGATAGCGCTCCTTGAGTCAATTCATACGCACTGAATTTAGACTAAATTAGACCAACGGTTAGGAATTGATGTATTAAAAACTATTAGTTTTGTTAAAAAAAAACAACCTCTACCTAGTGTAAAATATAAGTTAGTAAAGTAAAACACTGATGAACACAAAATAAAATAAACTGATGAAAATGTTTTTTCAATTAAGAAAAGGAAATTGTGATTAAAGTTTTTAATCCGTTGTTTTTAATCCGAATCCGGTAAATCTAGAACAAATGTAAAAAAAACAAAAACAGATTTTTGCTGCCACATTATGGGTCCTACAATTCAGAGGTACTAGAGACACATCATTCTGTCATGCAGGCATCCCGGTGACGTCATTAAGTCCCAGAGACACTACAGCCACTTCATGCCGTCACAAAGGCCACGCTGTGACATTTCAGAAGCACTACAGCCACATGTGTGTGTGTGTGTGTGTGTGTGTGTGTGTGTGTGTGTGTGTCACACACACACACACACACACACACACACACACACACACACACACACGAAAAATGTGTCCTTTCACATTGAAAACTAATATCTCTGCGTCTCGTGTGGCTCCCTGCTGGATTGACAAACAATCAGAGGCAGAAGAACTTCTTTGATTTCCGTCTTCAGGGACCGACACACACATCAGCTCTACTGTAGCTGCTGGTCTGTGTGCGTTAAAGACTTATTTCTAGTCAGCGCTGCAAAAGTTCCACCAAGAGCCCGTTGACCTCCAGTAAAACAAGTCATCAGTTGTACTGCAGGGAGGACACCTTGTTTATTCCAACGTCAGTCACCTGAAGTCATGCTAACATTTAATTGTTATCTAACATTTGGCTGCTGCCTAATTAGCTTGTGAAGATGCTAACCATCACTGCAATATCTGTCTCGTGTAAGAGATCGACGCAAATCATTCCATCCATCAATCCATCCATTGAGTGGCGGTGGCGTCAGGAAGTGCAAGATATTTCTGATGTCCCTCTCCCCAGCAGCACTCTCCTGCTCATCAGGGGAGACTCCCATGTATGTAAGGTAAGCTGACAAATGTTTAATCCCTCCACTGAGTTCTTGATGAATCTCTGGTTCCTTTCCCATGTGGATATTCCTGGGAAACCTTCAAAGTCTGAGCTGGTAAAAAAAAAATCTGTATAATTTTTAATAACCATGTATTGTTAATATTAATATAATGAAAATTTTTTACCATAAACGGTGCAGTGAACACATAGAACACATTTCAATAAAATACTATGAAAAATAAGATGTACTATAAACCTGTGTACAAGAAGATTACATAAAACTACCGTGTATTTACATAAATTCATATCAAAACTTAAATTCGAATAATTAATTGATAAGTGATATTAAACCTGCGTTGTAAAAAAAGTCCATTTTTGAAGTATTGTTGATCTGAATGTATTTTTGTAATATACAGTCATTTTAAAGGGTTTACAGTATTATTATTTTTTTACTGGTTATTCTTTTACACGGTCAACATATTTTTTGTAGTTGAAATCGTGGCAACCACAGCTGCCGATATTTTACCGGTAATCCTGTGGATTTTCTTTTCCAGTGTACTTCCTCATTGGTTTGGTACCTACCCAGAGCCTTTGACCATAGGTGAAGGTTTGATGCACCAGTGATTGCGATAATGTCCATCATAAATATGATCCTACTGACGCCTCGAGCGCACTGGAGCAACATCGTGATGCAACTTATATTAGATGGGATAATAATGCATATTTAAGGTTTGATTAAACTGTGCTGAGTTGATGAAGAGGCAGTGTGTTTATAAACGGAATATTCCCTTCCTGGCTACGTCTCTAGTGTCTTCTTCCAAGGCAGTTTTGCTCACATCTAGTGAGGGAGGGGCTTTTGTTTTGTGTTTTTCTACATAGGTAAAAGAGATTTATTGTAAGGGTTGAGACTCTTCTCACTTTAGATCCTGTGGGATAGAAAGGTCTAGATATTTTTTGTCCATGTCAATAGTGTTGGACAGAAACACTTTTATTTGTATGAATTATTTCACCAAAGTCATTAATCATAATGACTTTAATTGAAGTGTGCGGCGTGAGAAGTGTAGATAAGGAAGAGTTTGGCCCGTCACTCAGACAGATCGCCCTCATCATTTTATCATTAGAGGCTGGAACGATGCTATCTGAAGGCGTGACAGATGTTCAGACGGATTGGACCCTATTTATACGAGACTTTCTATTCAAACACGGAGCAAAGTGCTTCACATAGATAAAAGCCCAATCCCTGAATCCCTGAATCCTTGAAAACCTTCAAACACAAGTTCCCCCAGAGGTTAGTCAGGAACCTAAAAGACTAGAAACATAGAATAATAACAATAAAAACTGACAAAGTTTTAGAAACATAATCATAAAATAATAATATGAATCTGTGCAGAGATCTCATCCTGCAGAAATCAAACTGAGCTGGATTCCACTTCTTCTCCAAGATGTTTGATCACGTAAAAGTGATAACAAAAAACTGTTAATAATCATGTTTGAGGATCTGTTGGAAAATAGTAAAACTGTTACCAAGAGACCAAACCACTATCTTCATGAAGGGCTTTCCTCTTTTTACCTTCTTTACATCAGAGGTTCTCTCCTCTCTCACTGCCTGACTTTCAGAGACCCTCTTCTTCTTCACATCCTCCTCATTGGCCATCAAGCCCGGATGTTTCCTAATTGGAAGGCCATTTATACGGCGACAACTGCCCCTCCACCACCCCAGCATCCACCTGTAGTCGCCGATGGTGGTTGTTCATTAGTTTACCCATCCCTCCCCCCAAACTATCTCCATGTTTAATACTTTTTTTCGGGCGGTGATGAGGTTTGAGCTTTGACCCCAAACTCAAATGTGTGACACGGTTATCGTTGATTCATTGTTGTTGTTTTTAATTTTTCTTGTAGCTTGACTGTTGTTTTTTGGGGGTTTTTTTTCAGGTGGACGTCATCAGTGTGGAGAATGTCTGAGCAGAGTTGGACCGGGAATCAGAGAATGGGGTGAACAGAACAGGTGACACCTATGACTCTGACAATCAGATCTGATCTGATCAGTTACCCACATTTGTCTTTGGACTGCCCTGCAGCCTTCATCTCTCCATGTTGCCTTCTCCCTCGCTGCTCTTTCATCCTTTTCACACATTTCATTTTGCCCAAAGCCTCAAAGAGCCATTTACAGGAACATTTTAAACATTGCTCACGATTTCATCACTTTAATCAGCTCGCAAGAAACGAAAGACGATGATTCTCTAGAGCCGCGGTTTGTACTTCTCATCAGCCTGCAGTGAAAAGCCTCAGGACGGTCATTTCCATCCCACCGTCCTCCTGCTCCAAACCTCTCTCAGATCAGAGGAGATCTTTCATCGCTGATCCGCTGTTTTAGTCCTCATGAAGTCTGAACATGGAGGGAGTTTCCTTTCAGGTCCAGATGCGTTGTTTCCAAGCTTCTGGCTTTTTGCCAAACCAAAATCATTCTGCCTAATTGGTTTGGTTGGCTGATTTGTTAATTGGCTTGTCTTGGCACTGTTCCCTCCGACTGGGAGTCTGATCGATTTATGAAGATTTCACAGGACAAACGGACGGTTTCATCTCCTGTGGTTGACCGACTCCTGTTGCTGGAGGCATCCCTCCTGGCCGAGAGCCTGCACAATCCTGAGGTCGATCTGGGAACACGCCTGATGCGACTCATGAATCCAGTTGTTGAAAAGTCAGATGTCTGCGGCGGGCGGCACAGTTAAATTCAAAATGAAACTCTTTAAAACCTCGATTTAAAAAAAACGAACTTATGAAACTCATATCATTTCTAAAGAATCTCAGTGATCATGTCTGCTTCTGTTGCATTCACTCCTCTTCTACTTGGAATCCGAGGCTCCAGCGCCGCCTCTGAAGGCCTCAGGGACCAAACCGCAACACCCAGTAGTGACTTGTTGGAACTGCAGCTGCAGATTTTCCCCCTGAGCCGTCGTGGGGTTTGTCTACCTCTCTGACCAACGAGGTGTATGAATGAACTTACTGCAGATGTCAGACGTGTCGACTGTGTGAAAGTAGCAAACAGACCAAAATCATGAGTTCACTTCACAGCCAGACAGGAAGGAATGTTGAAGGAGCAGCAAAACATCTTTTTATTTCAATTGTATTCTATCTTTGATTTGTTTAACTGGATCTCAGAGAAATGGTCTCATGATGCATTTAAGGACATGCTGAATGACTCTGAATGACTCCCCCCCCCCCGATCAACTGCCCTCGAGTGGACAGTTTTGTTGTCCTGTTCAGCTTCGTTAATATTATGGGATGAACTTTAAAATGGTGTTTATTGAAACTCTGCTGTGATGACTGGCTGTAGTTTCCAGCTTTGTCCACTGGTGGGTGCCCCCGGACTGGACTGGGAAGATCCTTGAATCCTTTCACCACACAGCCTCTGCTGTACTCACCCTCTACTCACCGTGCTCACCTCCTTCCTCACAACACCTGTCCCCTCCTGTCCTCCACCTTCTCCAGTTATTTCCAGCTATCTACTTGAAGACGGTCCGTGTCGGTGAAACGAAGATCCTTGGATCATTTCATCAGACCAAACCTCTGCTGGATCCTGATGAAATGGCTCGGTCGCCGTCCTGCCGAAAAATGTACTAAAATTGTGTTCAAAAAGGTTTCTAACCAACATATGAAGAAAATAAACACAGGTTCAGATCATCAACAGGGCGCCCGACATCTTAATATTCAGGGTACGAATCCTTTAATAGACTGCTCTTATATAAAAAGTCCCAAAAGCGATTAATGACTGTTTGTTCAGAGAATAAAAGAAAGTTACGGTAAATCGATCTATTTTTGGCTGAGTTAGATTCCAGAATCAGTGTTGCTATTTTAATAACACCCCAGTCTACCACATACCCATCCCTTCACGTAATGGTACACCCATATTGTTTCCTCAACTGAGATGCTGCCAACAACAAAGTCCCGTCAATCCACACACAGCCATGCAGCCAATCAGGAACCTTCTGAACATTGTTTATGAGCCATCTCTTTATAAAGAACAGGTAGATCCAGGTATCACCGTCACAACCCGAGAGAAAATTATGTTTTGAAACACGACTCTGGATCAGGACATACACAGACGTCACAAAGCCCACAATGTTTCTGAGGCCTAAACTCAGCGGCAGCCATGGTTCTGTTCTGTTATACTGTTATAAACTTACACTGACCAGAGATTCTGATTTTCAGAATGGTCTCTCTGACCCGGAGAACCCTTTGCTTTCAACCGTCCAGCACCTCCTCCTGGAAGAGGAGGAACACCTCCTCCTCAGGAGTTCCACCTGGTTCCGGCCCAATGATTTCTATTGAAAGAACTGTGAAGGAATTCATGATGTCTGCACTGAGGTAGCTGGAGGAGGGTGGTGAGTTGTGGTGGCAATATGCTAATGAGGACAATCTAGACGTATAGAGAAGACAGTTTATAGTATATATATATATAACCTGTCCCCCTCATCTCTCCCTCCAAATATCTTCACCTGTCACGTACAGTACAGACACATACAGTACACACATGTACAGTACACACATGTACAGTACACACATGTACATTACACACACGTACAGTACAGACACATACAGTACACACAGAGCAGGTGAGAACATTAACAATAACACCTGTAGTTCCCTGTAAATGTGTGAGTCACATCTTCTTACTGTTTGTTGCCGGTTGATGCTGTTGATTCAGGGATGCTGCTGTGTTCACTGTCTTCCACTGGAGATTGTAAAACGCTGCTAATAATATTCTCCTCCTGAGCTACACTTCTCTTCCTAAACGTTCCCGTTAGAAGCCACGATTGCATTATTATTAAACCCCTCATAATTTTAGCTTCCTCCGCTAACTGTCTTCTTGTCCTCACAGTTCAGCTTGTAGCGGTTTGGCGCTCGCGCCACAGCCCGACTACGCAGCAGGCTGATGGATGTGTGAACAAAAAAAACTACGTGATAGGCTGAACTTATTTTAAAGCCCATTTCATTTATCTCATGGTTACAATATTTTCATTTCATTCATCACAGTATTTTGATAGTATTATACGTGTTAACATTTTCCGGTTCCGGGATGTTTGTTTGTTTACTCCAAGTTTCTCCTTCTGGACTAACTCCTTTAATCTTGACCAGCGGCAGTAAAACACCGGAGACTCCAGCTGCTCTTGGAAACAAAAGAAAAACTCTTTCTTTAACGCTTTCTTTTCCTGCAACTGTCCCTCATGCTTCAGCACCGCTCGCTCTCTCGTTCCCGCTCGATCGCCCCCTCATACAAACACACAGGCTCTCTTAAAGGGGCCATGCACCCTTGCAACGTGTTTAATTTAGTAAAAGTAGGCAATTTCAGAGATTCCTAACTAATCGAACTAACTAACTAACTAACTAACTAATTACCCTCTATTACAAATACATGTCTGGCATTTGTAACAAACAAAAACGCTGGAAAATTGGTTGAAAATTCCACGATTTATGATAATTTTAATTGTGGGCAGGCCTCCTGCCTCCAGACACTGACAAGGCGGGCGGCACCTACCTGTATTTATCTGTGGCTCGGTGCAGCGTAGCAGTTCTAGCCTGATATCGTTATCGCTATTTTCTATTAAATTACGGGGTTTTTTTTGTGTGTATACATGTGTCCCTGTCCACACGAGTTGATATTGACGCTGATTGCTAAAATAGTTTAATCTATGTTGAAGGATGGTCATCCACTGAAAGATAAACATCCACTAGTTAGCAAAGTTAAAAGAGGCAGCGCTGCAAACATGACTCATCGCTTCAGAGTGATTTGGACGCAGCCAATGGAGACTAAAATAAGCCGGTGAGTCGGTGTCATAGAATGAAATAAAAGAATAGATCGTTTATTTATCCCAAGGGAATTTCAAGTTCACTGCATTTGGGCGATCGCTGAGGGAGCAGTGGGATCAAGGTCTTGCTCATGGACCCACGACCCACATGTAGATCCGCTGGGGTACAATTTCAACTCCCACTTTAAAAAGACTCGATGGGGGAAATATGCTCACAGGGACCCACCTATCCCTGTTAAGAGTTAACTTGTTTTTGCTCCGCGTTTGTCTGTGGAAGGGATCAGATCAGATGGCGGTAGCGTGGCATGTTATGGGTTTGTCAAACGTAAGCATCTTTGACCACAGATTTAATCATCATCACTTCATCTCAGACAAAATCTTCACAACCATCATTTTTCTTCTCACCATAAGCTTCATCAGCTTCTTTAATTCCAGAAAATAGGCTACTTAATCGACTGCTGATTTATCTTTTTCTTCTCAGGGGAAGCATTCCAGTGTCATACAGAGGGCCTCGGCAAAAAGGACATCAGATGATGATGATGATGATGATGATGAAGAAGTGTTGCACAAAGTATCCCCCAGAGTAGAAAGAATGCATATATTGCTTTAGAATGACTTTTGCAAGCAGATTGCATTGGAATTTTGAGACTTCCTTTTCTCTCGAACATTGGAGCGACACATTGAAAAATGATTTCAGAGACTTATTGACACACTTCATCGACACTGAGTTATTTTTCACGATATAATGTGTGTTCCGATGCATCTGATCTACTAGCTAACGTTTTTCCCTCTTCACATTTAGTTGAAGTTGGTCATCTGCTCCACAGTTTTGACTTGAGGGACGTTATGAGTGATGAGTGATGGATGAGAATGGTTTAACGTTAATGTTAACCTCCGTTAATAATTTAACTAGATATAAGGGAAACCTCTTTTAATTTTAAGAGGTTCCATTGGATGAAAATGCAGAAAACTAAGTGCTGACTGAAACCGAATAATGAAATAAAGAAAAAGTCATGATAAAATTGGACGTTACGTATTTTTGCTTTTGGTTACTACATTAGAAAAACGGTTTATTGACAGGTGAGACGACTTTATTGAAAAGCACCATTTGTTAAATGGTGCTCACGGTGTCAGAGCAAACAGATCACCATCAGTGGCTTTAATGGATTTAACAGAGGATATAACTGCTTGTATTGCCAAGAAGAAATATGCAGTAGGAGCATTTGTAGATCTGAGAGAAGAAAAAGCATTTAATATCATTAATTATGAAATTTAACTACTAAGGGGTCACAAGCTAGTGTACTTCTAAAGCCGGTCCCAAGCCCGGTTAAATTGGGAGGGTTGCGTCGGGAAGGTCATCCGGCGTAAAACCTTTGCCAAATCCATATGCGGAATACAAAACTGATTTCCAAACCGAATTGGTTGAGGCAGGTTAACAAACAACCCTTACCGGTACAGTTAGCCAGCAGGGTATGGACCTACGGATGGAAAAGGGTGATCCGCTGTGGCGGAAGCAACCGGAAGACGAAGCAGAATCATGAAATTTCACTTCATAAAATGGAAAAGTATTCGGTAGGAGGGGTCGTTTGTCTGAATAAATATCTACAAAACAGACAGCCTTTTGTCTGAATGGGGGTCTAATACTAAATAACTACGTATTATTAACTGTATTTAGTAATGTAACTATGGGTGAATAATACTGAATAAGTGACATATTTGGGGTATCATATTGAATATTTTTCATATATTTGCATAGATGTTTAACCACATCTGAATTACTGCAAGTCTCGAGAAACAGAAAAACAATTTAAAACCATTATGCGCACTTCAAAAGAAATCAAGAAGGGGTTTAACTAACTGCAATAATCAAACCTTCGCCATCACCACCGGCAGCAAGTGTATTCCCCTGAAAAGTCCCCAATCCCCTGCGTTGTACAAGTAATCCCCCTGATTGGCCTCGTCAAAATAAATGTAAAGTTATGTCCACAGTATTTTTTTATTTTTTTGGTAAAGATGCGCCAGTGACTTTAATGTGAACTACAGGAGTGAAATACAATACAGACAACACTGGAGTCAATCGGAACGCCGGTAAAGAAACTATGTCTGAAAAACTGTGTGTTAATATACCAGATAGATCTCCTCAAGTCGAATCGTATGCTTAAAATCTGTGAACATCTTTAGATCAAGATAAATATAAATAAGAGCAGTGGAGGCAAATATGAGCACACACTGATTCACCTGCCTCACGGTTTACTCAGACATAAAACCCCAGGTATAACAACTTTGTAGAAACTGTAACGAGACTGGACATGAGTAGGCTGCCTTTGTTTGACAGACCACAGCCATTGTCTTTTATTGGTTTGATTTAGCGTTACGGAGCTTTGTGTTTCAATAAACTTTATTTAAAAACACTAGTATGTCACGCCTGGGTGTGTGGATGTCAACCCTCACGCAGGCGGCGCCCTGACAGACGTCTATTCATAACTGTTTCAGTTCAAACAGACGACTCATTACATGACACGAGTTAAAACACGGTAAATGAACCTCGTCAATAACGTCACGCAGTGCAGTATCGTTAGCAGCGAGCTCAACGTTAGCTTCACGCTAACAACAATACATGAGCCACCAACAATTGCCGTCGTAGAACGTGGCGTTAATGTCAAAGCTTTAACGTTAATAAACTTTGTTTAATGCATTTGCTGTACTGTTACTCCTTCTCTTACTTCAAACATTCAACTACATCAAACTGTTTAATCGCTGAAACATCATTTTCAAACTGTCACCTGCAGAATAATGCGCTTCCTGTCATTGGACTGCGTCTGATGTGGATCTGGATTGATTTTGAACCTCCCCCCCAGTGATCCAGCTTACCAACAGTTGAAAACGGCCTACTGGTCCAATTAATGGGTGGAGTAGGTCCACGCTTCCTCAAATCTATGCTGGTGACTACAACTAATAACGGACATTTAAAGGGCTGATAATATGCGAAGCCAGTGCAGATCTCCTCAAATCTATTCGTGTGCACCAAATTTGGAAAATAGTGATTTAAAAAAGTAAAAATACGAACTCCTTGAATAAAATATAACATTGAAAGATAGATCTCCCCGATTTTAGTATGAACTCGAATCGGACCAAGCAGAAGTTCTGTACGGAAAACGGTGTTTTCATAAAAGTCTAAAGTAAGTAAGAGTTAAATATGAACTATTAGAGTAAAATATGATATATAATAGAACGGTTCCCTTGAGTCAATCCATATCCACCAAGTTTAGACTAAATCTGACCAACGGTTGCAAAACTATGGCCGAAAACAGGATAAACATCCTCCTAGTGTCAAAAATATTCAACCGACCCTTCCCAATATCAGTCCAGTTCTTCCTCGCACTAAGGTCTATGTGGGTGAAAATGTTCCGCGGAGGCCACCTTCAACTAATTTACCTGGACTGACACAATGATGAGTGATAACTGACTGAAAATTGACTGCAGGACAAAAAAGAAAAAACAGCCTACCTGAGGACGACAACAAACCTCCTCACACTCTTTTATTTTGTTCAACTCATGGAAGTTAATTTGTTTCGTCTTCTAGATATTACGTGGGGAATTTCTCTTTTCCACTTAGTTTAAGAACGGACGTTCGGACCTGAACTCCTTCCCCTCCAAACATCCTCACCCCTCCCCTCTCCTCACCCTCCAAACATCTTCACCTCTTCCCATCCTCCAAACATCCTCACCCCTCCCCTCTCCTCATCCTCCAAACATCTTCACCTCTTCCCATCCTCCAAACATCCTCACCCCTCCCCTCTCCTCATCCTTCAAACATCCTCCCCTCTCCTCACCCTCGAAACATCCTCACTTCTCACCTATTCTCACCCATAAATCTTCCTCAGCTCCTTCCTCTCCTAACCGTCCAAACATCCTCAACTCTCCCCTCTCCTCATCCTCCATAAATCCTCACTTCTGCCCTCTCCTCACCCTCCAAACATCCTCACCCATCCCCTCTCCTCACCCTTCACTTGACTCACCTTCCATTTCATTACTTAACAAAAACAGCTCAGTTCTAGTTCAAGTTCAAGTGCACTATTTTAAAGTCTGACACATGAGATATATCCTGACGTGGCTGATTGTGGGCCACCTGCCCGTCCTGTCTTTCACTATGAGGTGCAATATCTGTAATTAACTCAAATGCTCTTTTCATCCTCGCACATTCCATGTTGAGTTTTGCACGCAGATTATGTTAGGGAAACTGTTTACGCCTATTGTTATTGTAATTGTATTTGTTTATTTGTTTATTTTGCTGGTCTTGTTTATTGTGATTAAATAGCTGTATATGCAGAGAGCGGTATGACCGCACCGCTGCCCAGGGTAAATTGCCCTTTATGGGACAATAAAGTTACATTATCTTATCCTCTCTCCTCAATCGCCCTTCTCCCAAACTTCGGCTAGAAAAATAACTTTTTTTTTCACACTCCCAGTCTTAGCCCTGTGTTATCTAGATTCTATTCCACTCAACGTTTGTGATGTTTTTTCAGATTTCCCTGCATCCATTAAGACTTGTTAAGATGTGTTGGACGGTGATGGAGTTTTTTTTTACTTTCTGTTCTTCAAACAATCATTTAACTTCCTCCATAATTATACAACGTACAGCATAACTGAGCTGCTCCCACATTCCCAGCATTCCCCAGATGTTTACCACGCCCTTGTTTGTGCAGTCTCTTGTTAATTTTGTTTAATCTTCCAGGGCGAGGCCTTTAAAAGACACCTGCCAGGTGGATCAGCTCATCCTCCTTAGAGGTCTGCCAAACTATTCTCTTTCATTCAATAGAATGTATGCACCCTTCGGTCACACGCATCCACACACCCAATCAACAACATTGTGAACATTGTTTGTGATCTACCTGTCTTTACTAACAGGTAGGGCCAGCTCAATGACTGAAATAGAACGAGCCAACATGACACTGGATCAACGCACACACTGTATTAAATGGAAGAGGTTTTTCCATTACGTGACTCATCCCCAAGACTAAATGTGTGTTGTTGTTGTCGGTAAACGTTTCTGTGTATTTTCCATCAGCCATTTTGCGCCATGTGGACCAAAAACTTCCCCGAACAGAGAAATCTGTTAACCAGGGTCCTCGGTGGTGACATCGTTGTCTTTCTCCCGGTTGTAAAATCTGATGTTTTGGTATGAGCTCTGGTTGAGGATGACGATAACCCAAAAGTTGTAAACATTTTGAAGTTTCCTGTAAGCAAACCAGTGAATTTGGATGTATGAAGAAGTTGTTGTCGAGAAGTTCAACACATAATGTGATCAGACATGGGTTTGGGGATGGCGTTTGGATGGTATGACGCCTTTTATGAAATGAAATTAAAAAGCAGCATTTATTTATTATTTAGTCCTTTCATGTTGCATCACATCACTGTTGATTAAAAAGATAAATAAAATGTATAAAATGAATTTAAAAAAAATACAGCAGTTTCTCTGGAATCAAATCAAACATCCATGTAAATTTAGGAAAATCCCACATTGGACACGCACACATAACACACTTTCAGCTGTAGTGTGAAAAGTCTCCATGAGGGATGCAAGGTGTATGATTTTAACGTAGGGGTCCATTTGTAACGTGAAGAGTATCATCGTGATTTAATAATACTTATTTGGTACTTTTGACGTCATCAACAATTCACTACATTTCCAAAAATAATACCTCACCCTAAAATAAGTACGTGCCCTTTGACATTGAACTAGCTAGCTAGCTTACAGAGACGAGTCTTCATCGTCTGCAGGGCCAACGTGTCTCCGCTTCGATCGCTGCAGCGTTACTGACGTGCTCCACGCCAGGAAAGGTCAGCTTTGCCAATTTTGCAGCTTACAACATTTTTTGGCCGTGTTGAGGGAGAAATTCGGCCACACCTTGGATGTTTTGTGTCACGACTTGGTGTTGCCATGCCGCTAATGTTTACTTACCTTCTCATTACGCGGTATCGGAGGCAGTGTCCGACGACGTCAACGACTAAGTGACTATTAAATTCTTTGGCAACTAATATCAGAATCGATTATTATCGATTACGTTGATTATTCGTTGCAGCCCTAGTTTCCATAAAGGAATGCTATTTGTCAGCGTCTAAGTCTTAGTTTATTCCATCAAGGAACGTATTCGATGAAGGAAATGTATATAAAAGAGCATTTGACCTTATCTTGTCCATAATCTCAGTTGGATCAAATTATTTTTAGTTTTTTGCCTCAAGACACAGTGTTTCCTGAAAAGTAACCATTCTGAAGATACAAGGTTTGCAAC
This sequence comes from Lophius piscatorius, assembly GCA_009660295.1. Taxonomy (NCBI): domain Eukaryota; kingdom Metazoa; phylum Chordata; class Actinopteri; order Lophiiformes; family Lophiidae; genus Lophius; species Lophius piscatorius. Next base: position 29,845 of record VRLP01002512.1, read on the forward strand.
CGACGTTAACAATATCTTTAACCTTGGAAGTATGAACCTTGGATCACATGTGTATCATAGGCTCAGAACCAGGTATGAGGTGTGCTATGGCTAAAGGATGCTAATCCTTTCTGAAGGGAGGGAATGGATACTGTGCAGAGCTCAGATCAGGGAGGACCAGTGTGAAAGAGTCAGCTTTCATATGTCATTGGTGACCAACAATGTCTTTGTGTTGTTCAAGTGGAGGCAAAAAGATGCTTATCAGTGAGATGGGAATGAGCCTGAGCAGCAACAGCGGGAATGGTAAATTACAAATACGACAGTAATTCTTCCGATCATTGGGATCTAGACCAAGTTTCTCAACAAGTTGGAGTTGTGGTAGTTGTTTGAGAGCAAAGGGAACCGGGCGAGACAGACTGAAGAATGTATGATGTCACCGATGACGGAGGTGAGGGCTGGTCAGCAGGCTTTGACGTCACAAGTAGGACTGGCATATGTCAAATTTTTGTTTTCACATACACAATCTTAAAAGTCGCAATTCACAGTTTAGTGCCTCATGTTCCTGTTCTGGCTCGGTGAACCAAAAGAGAAAAAGATGTCAAACTATCCGGAATAATTAAAGAGAGCAGACAGTGAATGATCGGGGGGAGAGTCGTGCGCCACAGATTGCTATTAACAGTAGAAAATAAAAGTCATCTGTTTCCTTCTCTAGAGTTTTTATTCAGATTGCATAATAATCGGCTTAAGTTTTGGACAGAGCGTCCATGTGATGAAGTAAGTGGTCATCAAACACTTTACTACAAATCCAATGCAATCTGCTAAATGACCTGAACCTTGACATTTGCTCCACCATGTAACAAAAATACAAATATCGAAATATATATATATATACTGTGTATTTACCAAACAGGCTCGGTATGACAATTATCTTATTTCAATTTTCTTTTTTTTATAATACAGTTTTAAACACTAACTTTTTTTTTGAATCTTCTATTGTATCAAATCCAATTTGATCAAATTATTGTCATTTCTTCATGAAAGAATGGCTGGGACATCATGTGCATGTTTTTATATTTTCATCGTTTTATAGCAATTTCATTTTATCGATATATTTGTTTTTCAGAAAAAGTCGACAAAAAATGAAACATTTGTCTCAACTCAGTATTTGGGTTTTCTGTACAGTCCATTTTTGGTTTTCTTACCCCAACACCAGTCATTTCTACCATTTCTTGGCGTAAAAAAACATCCAACATGCTGCGTCAAACCCAAACACGACCCCTGGCTGGATCGGTCGGTTTCAGAACCAGCCCTGGCTTTTTTTTTAATAATCCAAATTCATGGGGCTATTTACAGCACAACAGTTTTTAGGTTTGACCCAGTCCTTTGGCATTTATGGGCGTGTGCATGTACCAAACCAAAAAAAAAAAAAAAAAGGTGGATCCCTGCAGGTGTCACCTTGGGTAACTTTACCACCTCCTCTTCCCTCCCTCCAGTGAACAGTAGCATAAATGAAGAGAGAGAGAAAAAAAAGTTAGCACTCACGGAAGAACCGACGGATCTGTCCAACAGCAGCAGAACCATAAGGGAGACATACATTCTCTTCATTTTGTACTACAGCAGGTATGACAACCTTAACGCTGCTCACCTGTCTCTTCTTCCCTGCACTCCTCTCACAGGCAACACCTCTGGTTAAACTAGTTACAAGAGTCATGCTTAAGTTTCTTAAACCCTTTAAAGTGCTTTAGAGAATAGGAGACTCTCTGGGTTCAATCTGTTTGGCAGGTCGTTCCGGTAGTGAGGTGGGGAGCAGGAACTGGACACTGTGCTTATGTGACAAAATCTTTTCTGTCATCTCTTGTCATGGTGATGAGCTGTCAGCTCTACTAAAGATGTTAAATATCTTGGAAGTTCATATAAAATGGTCTCATAGGAGAAGAAGTATGTAATCTGAACTTGTTGCCAGTGATGCGGTGGGGCAGACCTGTTAGACGCTTGAGATACGATACAACTTAATTGTCAGTTTGCACTGAAATGTATTTGGTTTCCTTGGGAGTTCAGGCTAAACACTTAAGGTGACCGTCTTTTTCAGTCACCTCTGGAACTCCCTGGCGGAGGAGCTGTGGCCTGACTGATCTGTATCATCCTTTAAGACGCTTCTTAGAACGCATCTTTTCAAGAAAGCTAGTCATTAATCTACACCTACAGCCTCATTTAGTTGGCGGCGTTATTTTGTCATGGATTTCCGTCAATGTTGGTGTCTGGTAATTCCTTGTTTTATCACCTATAGCACTTTCTAACATTTGGCCTCATGTACTAATATCGTCCTAAGAATTTTCTTAAATTTGATCTTAAGAAGATTCGGAAGAGAAAATCTTCGTATCTACGAAATCAAGACGCGCGTAGAAGCGCCGCTGCACATCAAATCTCAGCATCAGCCTTGGTCACAACCTCTGACACCCTAAAAGAAATCAATGAAAATATGAAAAAAACACTGAAAGCTTTTATATTTGATTATTTTTAAGCTGAATAGTCTATTTTAAAGTCTTTAATTATAACATTATATGTCATTTGCTGTCAAACTTGAACAGCAAAGTCCATTGTATAGTGTGATATTTATTTTAAAATACCATTATGGTTGGTAAAATAATGAAAATTATTATTATTATTATTATAAATTATTCTAAATGGAAAATATGATCATAATTGAAATCCTTCTTATACAACATTATACTTGAAGAAAAGACAATAACCAATGGTTTTTTCTCACTCAAATGTTGGTAAGAGTGCTCTTGAGTGTTCTTAGATTCTGCTCTTACCTAAGTACAAATCCTAAATAAGAAAACATTGGTGAATGCCAGTGTTGAAAAGTGCTTCACAAAAGAAAAAAAACTAAACAAAAAGCACATTAGACATTTTCCATAAAGATCCAAAACCACTTGAAACAACCGTGGCTGAGATCTGTGGGTTCAGATTTCGGTCATCGGAGCACTGATTCCTGTTCGGCAACAGGAAGGCCCAAGGCAAGTAAGAGTTCTTCAGCCTGATGCGTCAGATCGAAGGACCCTCCATTCAAAACACGTGAAGAATCGGAGGAGATGCTGTTTGACAGGCAGGCTGCTAAAACCAGGCCGCACTGCATGACGACGATGCCGTGTGATTTGTAATAGCTTTAGATGAGTGTCGAGCAAATACGTTGACGCGCACACGAGCACATTGATGTACTTAAACGACTAGGACTCTTATGAACAAAACATTCAGGACTTTATATGACTAAACAGTTTGTATTTCCTGTTACTGTGTCATCCAGTCGGGCTAGTGGTGCCGGGAAAGAACAGGTTGAGCGGGGGTTCAACCCTCCATCAATTGTCTTAAAGGTGTTGCTTGACACATTTGAAGGGACATAGTTCGCAACAGCAGCATTACAGAGCTAACTCCTCAAACAACGCATAATCAGCCACTGTGCGTCATTCAACGTTTCCATAAAAGGCTATGCCTAATTTGGTACAATCTGAAAATTGCGACCTCCCGTCTATTGTCAGCTTGGATAAGCTCCAACCCGCCCGCAACCCTGAACACAATAAGTGGTTACAGATAATTAATGGAGGAGGAGCCACCGTGTGGGAATTATCCTGATTTTGAATTCAACAGTTTTGCGGCAGGAAAATGTGACCATAATTCTAATAGAAACGTAGAAACACCAAAAGCCCAAAGATGGATAAATAAGCACATTCTGAGACGCAATTCATAATGCATGATGTAAAAACAAATCATGTGTTCACATCTGCAACTTGGCAATTTGGCTTCGGTGTAAACATCGTTTATCCTACTGTTGACCTTTTACTTTATCGGAATACATTTCAATTACATGCAAAACGATTTGTCAGATAAGTAGGCCAAACAATACCCCTGTTAGGGGATTAGCTCCTCCCATTATAAGATATGAGAGTAAAATATGATAAAAGATCTCCTCGAGTTTATTTATATGTATGACTTTATTTATATATACGCTTTAATCAGCCCAAAAATTGAGGGGAAAGAAAATCTCCTTCCAGTGAGTAAAATATGACTTTTTTAGCGTAAAATACAATATAAAAGATAGATCTGGTCGAGTTGATTCATATGGACCAAGCTTTTGGTGATAAAACTCCCCTCACTGGTTGAAATATTCCCCAAAATCACTTATTGGGGATCATCTTGAAACAACCAGCAATGTAAACATGCTAACTTGTTAAACTACTACTATTAACTTTTGTTAAAAAAACAAAAACAAACAATCAAACCAAAAAAAACGGTTGTTCAGTCAGTCGACAGGCAGATCTGACTGACTGATGGGTCTCTATTCAGCCGGGCTTTTAAAGAGGTGGTGGCTGACTGTAAACCTCAATATTCAAACACACCGTTCATCATCGGGGTCACGCAAAAGAGCGGACGTATAGAAAAGCTCTCACCAGATTTATTTAACATCTGCTCTATAAAAACAGCACAAAAAACATATGGAGGTTTGACCTCATTGATCCTGCAAGTATAAGCTGATTGTGAAGTTGATCGCGATCATGTTTCTAAACCAGTTGGGACTGGGACAGCTGTGGAATTATCCAATACGTCCAGTGTGAGATGGGGAGAGGTTTGCTTCTACAGAGCCCAGACAACCTGAATTTGTCCTGCCAAATGAATGTTTCTTGACACCCCCTTCAACATGATCTACTCTTAAACTCAACATTTGGTCATTTTCTGCCTGCCGTAGACTCATGATTGTAAAGAGGATATGATCACAAGGGCTCAGGGCGCCGTAAGAAAACTGTTGACCCGATCACTCTGATTATCTTTTACATTTTTTTTACAGGAAGTGGCAGTAGAGCTCCATGACTATTTACAGCCTGACATGAAAGCCGAGGCACAATCTTTTCACATTCATATGAAATGTATGATACTATAATAATGATTGTAATTTTGACTGATGAAGCAAATACAGCAGCATTTGGATGGACGGCCATCACATCCTGAGGCCCATACGGCCCTATGACTCCTGGACCCTGAGCCTAAACTTGAAATAAGTCCAACCTTGTGTCTTTCAGCGCTCTCTGCAGCTGATTGGCCTCCTCCAACATGCTCCGCCTCCTGCTCTTCCTGTCTGTCCTCGTGCTCCTGCCACGTAAGTACACACATTGGCCACTTTGAAGCCCCTCCCACAATAAATGGTGCAAGACATATACTGAACAACATGATAAATGATTGAGCAGCTCAGGAACAGAGCAGAGTGGCTGGATGTGCTGATAACCTTCCAAACATGGAGACATTTTCCTGACAGGTCGTCTTCCTGGTTGATTGGTCATTAAAGCCTGGTTTATTCCTCCATGAAGTCAAATGTCAACGTTTCACCTGTTTTCCAACCGTTTGAGAGATTCCAGTTCTGACCCTCGTGTCACCATCTTCCTCAGATGCTCAGCTCGCTGAAATGGTGGACCTGTCGGCGTGTCCCTTAAATTACTATGGGACTGTGTACGACAAAGCCTATGTAAGTAGGAAACTTTATCTATAAGTATTTCTGTCTCCATTTGCTGTCATTATGGATGATTATTTTCCACCATTTGGTGGAGACCATGTCTGCAAAACCATTTCACCTCATCACAGACGATGACGATGATGATGGTGATGAAGATGAAGCCGGACAGAAGACTTAATATTCTACTCGATGTGTCTCTTTCCTTGGCAGCAGAGTTGCTCTTTGTCCTCCTGTGTGTTTTTCATTTTTTTCTATTCTAGACAGATGACATAGATTGTTAGAAACTTGCGACAGCTGATATCAATCGATGCCCCGGCCCTTAAAGCTGGTGAGGATAGGAGAGCGGAACGAGTATTAACGGCTGCTATGAGTAAATGCTCCTCCTGACTGAACCTACGATAGATCTCAGTTATAGTAGTAGTCTAGAATAATAGCAAATATAGTAGTAGTGGTATATTTTTACGACCACTTGGTTGTAGGAGTCTAACAGGTTGTATAGTGCGACTTTTGTGCACCCTTGCCCCAGCTCCTCCTGTGACTCCCCCCTTCAGCACTCTCACCTCAATTACCTATATCGATTCCCTTCCAGACCTCATCGCCCTGGTCCAACCTTCTTCACCTCCCTCTCCTTCGCCACCAGTTACCTCAGCAACCCCCTCTCCCTCCATTATCATCCTCATCCTACCAAGTCCCCTGTTCAAAAACTCTCCTGGCTCCTGCCCCCTGTCCTCTTTCCCCCACCGGGATTTCCTTAAAGTCTGCCCAAAATAGTGGAGTTTTACAGTGACTGCTTTCCAAAGTGGGTGAACTGGTTGAGAGGACCATATGGCCTGAATATAATCTCTGTGCCAAATGAGTTGCATTATGTATCTGTGTTAGCTAATCTCATTTTAAACATATTTTTTCCTTTGGGTGATTTGTTCTTCTGTGGATAGTTCATATTGTTTAAGTTGTAAATTTGTGTTAGTGGTCGCGGAGAAAATGTTTTTTTATTTTATTTTAGATATATTTGAATCATCATTCTGTTCTTAATCACCATTTTGAATTTCCTTTCTATACGGTTCAGATGTTTTTAATTTTTCACTTAAATATAAGACGGTTGTTTTGTCTTGGTAATTTTGGAGCAATCTGTGGCACAAGAACTTGGATTAATAAAGGTTTATCCTATCTTATCTTTACAGATGGCAGTTGATGCATTCTTTTATTTACTATGTTTTGATGCTACACAAGATCCCATTAACGATGAAGTGGGGACGACATTTAAGGAATGTATTACTCTTGTACCTTATAATACACCATTACCGACAACTGAAATTAAAACTTCCACGTTGTCCGCCGAGGAAAGCGAATACCAGGCGGCGCTTTCATCAATCCCAGGCTCAATTCTGTGTGAGGTTACTCTCACTTCAGCGGCTGTGAGTATTGTTCAGTGTCATGACGAGATGAATATGAGGTTTTCAGTGTAAACACTCATTAAAAAAAATATGTTTATCTCATCAAAAACCTAATTCTTGATTTTTTCTTTATGTTGACTCTGTCTAGTTCATAATAAAACTTGCCAGCTTTGGAAGCGGAAGACAAACGGCTTTGTTTATGAAACTACCAACGGCAGGCTCTTTGGTAAGTAACAAGAACCATAAATAGTGTAAAAACATCTAGAACTGATTTATTGCATGAAGCAAAATTCATGAGGTGATTTTATTTCTTTCTAAAATGTCTTTTTCCACAGCAGTTTGACCAGATCAGGTGAACAAATCGGGTGTAGTTTCACATGTGGCAGACAGCAGACTGTTTTGATCTGACGGTGAATCAATTAAACTTACTCTGCTCAGTGAAAGTAACTTCTGTTCCTATTTTTTTCAGATTGCAATAACAATAGTCAACGGGGAAAATCATGACACAATTTCTCTCAACCAAGATGGACACTACATTGACATCAGTGGCTGCAGAGATACCGAAGGTTGACAAAATTTTACTTTCTTAGAGTATCTGGGACTTTTAAAACTGAACAGTTTTATTTCAATTGTGCTGTTTTTTATTGTTTACAAAGTTCAACCAAAGAGCTGTGATATTGTAAACTGATCTCGATGCTCCGACACTTCACAGGTAACTTTGTGGCACCTGATAAGACCATCGTTGCAGCAGACGCCATTACCTGTAGCAGTAAAAAGTGTACTGAAGATTCAGAGGTGGAGGATTTCACATGTGACCCACCCAGGACTTGTCATGCAGGAGTGTAAATACAAATCTTTTATATATTGAAGGAGAGCTGTGATGATATCATGACTTGACTTGAAACCTTTTTTTGTTGAGGCAACTTTGACCGAGTTCACCAAACTTGAATATATTATGTTCACAATCATTTAAAAAGAAAGAAATACAAAATATGTATTTAGTTTTCCATGAAGAAAAAATGGCCCCGCCTGTGGCTCAAATGCTGCCTGTGTGGAACAATTTTGTGGTTTTGTTTTCCAGCCAACAAAGTCAGGTAACTTCTTTTTTTTCAAGCTTTCTTTCAGCCAAATACCAAAAATTGATAAAACAAAGAAAGAAGATATTTCTGTCCGCCTGACAGTCAGAGCATCAGCGGCATCACAGAGTCGATCACTTCCTGCCACTCTCATATTTGTTGTGGCGTTTGAAAACCCCCAGTGTGTCCTACAAACATCACCTCCGTGACTGGCGCAGTTCAATAACTGGGACTTAATATTAATTAAAGGCATTCCACTGGCTTTCTGGGAGCAACTGTTGGTGTGGCAAGAAGCTCCACATGCTGCGTTATACTTCCAGTGGGTTGTCATTTATAAAAGGAAATCAGATTAGGACCAGCGTGTGCAGTGTTTCATAAATCTGAATATTTTTATGCGCATGCACATGCTATGTTTGTCTGTACGCCACCTTTCAGACTAAGCAAGTTAGTCTGAAGGCGAAGACTCCATCCACAGCGACTCAGCACTTGTAAATAGCCCACTCACAGACTATCACCTCCTGTCTTTCCAAGAGTTATCTATGTCTCAAAACGCAATGGCAGATTGCCCCGTTCATGACACAAAATGCCCTAGAATGGTTCATAACGTCTTGCTTATTTAACGCAGCCCAGTTCGAGTCCCCTTTGAAGAAACTCAGAGATCAGAACACATTTTGAGCCCATGGAATGATGCTGATAGACCCCGAGTCACTTTAAAAGCAGCTGTCGTTACGCCAGTATCGGCATGAGCTTCTGACAGTCAAACTGGGATGTGGTCAGTGGTGGTGCAGCACACCAGTGTGATACCAGACAAAGTTTCATCACATTAGAGTGAAGCCCGTCAAGGCGCCGCTGTTGGCTGACAACCGAGCGGGGCAGTGAACTCATTACATTTAACACTACTAATATTAATGCATAAATACATTTACATTGATATTCAAGTGGAGATGGCCGAAGTCAAATACCGCTCAAAGAGACACTCAAACACCAGTGGAAAGGCAATTACATGCAAATTTAGATAAGCGTATTTCTCAAGGACACTTGGACTTGTAGACAGCTGGGGCCGGGCTGACCGGGGTTGGAATCGCTGACATTCCATTGAGTGGATGAACACTCTACTTCTTTATCCAGTGCCAACCATCTATACAAAAATGAAATGAATCAGTGAAAATCCGATTGGTTTTGAGACAAGTGGCTGGCTTGAAGAGAATAAATAGAAGAAATGACAGCAACCATTCAAAGAAAGCATTCTGGGTCGGGGTCTATACTTGGAAGTGGAATAAAAATAAACTTAGGGTTTTTAAACTATCAAAGCCAAATAGTTATAGATGCTGTTCCGACTGAAAGAATATATAAACAGAGGAATATCTACATCTGTTGCCATTGAAATTCATTCTCATAAAATTCATTATCTGGAAAAAGTTCACTTTAAACTTTGCTGGACTTCGTATTTTAGTCGGTATCTTTGGTTCTCCCATATTTTGGTGACTGCTCAGAGGTGATGGCAGCAGGTTCAGGATTTATCTTGAGCCTAGATTACAGAAGAAGAAGAAAAAGAAGAAGAAGAAGAAGAAATCCCTTATTGATCACATACAGTACAACATAGTGAAATTATTTCTCTGCATTTGGCCCATCCCCGGGGGAGCAGTGGTCAGCCCCCTTTGAAGCCGGGAGTTAGGGTTTCAGGCTCTTGCTCAGGGACCCTACGAAATGTAGACTCTAGTGGGACTCAAAGGGGCTACCTTCAGATATTCCGATTGGGAGACGGACGCCCACACACACTAAGCTACAGAAAAGAGATTTATAAACTTAGTCTCTTCACGTTATGCTAAATGCACACGTTATTGATACATTCTTATAGTGATGTTATTGCTGATAACATTGTTTCTTGTTTCTGTCCCTCTCCTCCAGTTGTTCTCATAACGACATCTGTAGTGTTTTCGGCCACGCTATATTGAACTTTGATCAGGAGATCTACACTGTGGACGACAGGTGTACCCATATTCTTGTGGGTTCTAACAGCATCTTATGGCACGGCCTGTTCCGCGAACGACGTTACACCAAGCCGTCTTTTCTGAATATGCTGATGTTGACTGACACTTCGAATAACAAAAAACTTCAAATAGATTCCTATGGGGTGGTTACGGTAAGCCAACCCCCAATCTCAGTCATGTGATGGTGTGATTCATCCTCTGCTGTTTGAGATCTCACTGGTTTTCTCGTTGATGTTAGAAGTGGATTTTTACATCCTGGCTGAGACGGTTGTTGTGCTGTTGGAGTCAATATTTTCCTCTGGTGTCTCTCTGCTGCGACACAGGTGGACGGCGTTGAAATAACCCTCACAAACACAGCTCAAGATACTGGTGTTGGTAATTTGATGCTCCATCGTGAGGAAACTGGAATAGTTGGCACGTCGGATTTCGGGAGCTACAGCATTAATGTTTTCTTTGATGGCACCACTGCACAGCTCACCTTCATAGGTACAGACTCTAATATCCTACTAATGAGTTTTCATGTTGTTCATGTTATCCTGAGTGACCACTCAAGATAGAAGTGGACGATCATCATAAATGTTGATACTGACCAGACTCACATTCCCTCATAAATCTGCCCAGGTCCTGATGATGCACTAAATGATTTGGGAGGTGTGTGTACATCACAACTTTTTCTAATCACCTCAAGGAATTGTGAGGATGGGTAAGACCTCAATCTGATCCACCCAACCATCCATCTCGCTGTCTATTTCTCTATCTCTGTATGTCTATCACGATCTGTTTTTCTATCTATCTATCTATCTATCTATCTATCTATCTGTCTATCTGTCTGTCTGTCTGTCCATTTGTCTGTCTGTCTGTCTATCTATCTATCTGTCTATCTGTCTGTCTGGCTGTCTGTCTGTCTGTCCGTCTGTCTGCCTGTCTGTCTGTCTGTCCGTCTGTTTGTCTGTCTGCCTGTCCGTTTGTCTGTCTGTTTGTCTGTCTGTCTGTCCGTTTGTCTGTCTGTCTCTAGGGGGTGAGCAGATGAACAATTCTGACCCAGTGTTGTATTTCACCCCCAGCGCCGACGACCCCATGGACGACCCCGTGTTTGTTCCGATGGATTGCACCACCGTTCAACCTTCACGGTGAGCATCTGAAACATCTGTGTTTGGTATAGGCACGTTAGATGTCATGTTTGATGTGACGTGGGGATGGGTGGTGGAACAGCTCTACTACCTCTTCATTAAGGGATTTGAAAGATGTTTACATGAGCAGAAATCTGTGTGAACACCACTGGACTTCATCCTTCTATCTGCCACTGTGTCTCTTTCATCTGTGGAACAGCTGTGATGTCCTATTGAGCGCACCCTTCTCCGATTGTAACGCCGAAGTTGATCCAGCGCCCTACATAGAGCTCTGTCAAAAGGTTTTGTGTTCCTACGAGGAAATTGACAGTTTCAACTGCCGGCACCTGTACTTGTATGAAAGAATCTGCAGCAAACGCGGCATCACACTGGGCGACTGGAGATTTTCACAGGGCTGCCGTAAGACTTCTCTCACTTCTCTTCAGTTGAGCAGCCAATAAATGTGCAATCATTCTAAATGAACCAATGTTCCAACAGAACGGAAATAAGTTTTGTCTCTCTTTTTTTTCAAATTAGAATTCTGGTTCCCACAGCAGTTATAGAGATTTTATTTGGATTTTCGGCTAGTCATTTTGGCTAGTCTAGTCCCCACAGAACACTGTTGGAATTCAACAGTAACATTGAAGATGTTAGTTAGCTTAAAGAGTTTCGATCCTTTATGGGGCATTTCTGCTGTTAATTTCTCTACTCCCATGTCTCTCTCAGCCCCCCCTCAGTACTTCTGCAGCGGAGACGTCTGCCTTGATCATGAGTACTGTAGCGTTACGGACTCTGGGAGATACGGCTGCTTCTGTCGGGGTGACTTTTCCAAGTCGTACAGAGAAGCAGATACTTACGGTACGACAGCTGAGACACAACACCGCCACCGCATTCCTGATCCTCAGAGGGTGGAAGGTTTTATCCGATAGAGCTGAACTGTTGCGGAGCTGAAGGAACGTTCAGGGCTCAGTTTGAGTGTAGAAGGTTTGTTTTCAGGAGCACGGACTGGACTTCATTCACTCAGCTCTGCTTTTAATCTGGAGTCTTCTTTTTCTATGTCTGAACAATAAAACTGACAGTTCACTGGAAAAAGAATCCCCTTCAAAAATAAGTTTAAACAAAAGAATACAAGGTATTTGTTTTTTGCTTGCGATAAATCAAAAACAATCTGCTTATAGGATGAGTAAAAATTTGCTTGATAAGATTTCTTGAAATAAGACGTGAGGTTTAGATAAAGGACGTTTTGAAATGAACTGGTAAATCTAATTTTTTGACTATATTTTACTAACATTAGGAAGTCTTTTTTTGCCCCTTTTCTTTGCAAGATTGCAGCGTATCATTTTGTTTTATTGTAATATGTGCATTTTTGCATCTGTTTTCTTGTTGTTGTTTTTTTTTTATCTTAGGTTTATCTATTTTTATTTAGTAGTAGTCATTTGGTAGTTAGATTTAACACCATTATGACTTTTAAATAAGATTTGAAATAAGATGAGAGAGTGATATTTAAGCATTTACCAATACATTTCTCTTAGAAATACTAAATATGAGCTTTTGAGATATTTTTCAAAGTTCTATGGCCTAACAAGATGTTAAACTGCCTAAAAACAAGTCCCTATGTCGCTGTGAAATGTTACTTGTTCAGTGATTCCGTCTTAAATCAACGGCAATCAGATAATTTGACCAGAAATTCGACAAATACCCTTGGTAAGATTTTGAGTATTTGCAGTCTTGATTATAAACTCTGCCTACAGACCAGATTCCAAACCTTGGTTGAAGGGACTGACTTCTTGTGTGCTATAAATGTATGTGGCCACTATCTTCTTTCTGACTGGTCCATGTAACATTAATTCATTTTCTTTCTCTGTGCTGCTGGATCTTCAGGTGGTGAGGTGGAATGCACTGAAAGCGTTGCACACCTTCGTCTGTATAGTTGTTTCCTGGAACAAGTAGGCATCGATCCCTCGACGTTGCGCCTCAATGACGAAAGCTGCAGTAGTACGATTGATCCTGTGGAAGGGATTGTGAGCCTAGAGTTCGGGTCCGAGAACACGTGCAATGCAGAAGCTAAGGTGGGTCCTCTCCTCCATGTCTCTACTTTTAACAAGCACCTAAATTTCTTCCAGCAATCTGCTGAGACACTGCTGCTATTCTCTAGTTTGGACTCTGTCTGTGGTTCAGCTTTAGCGCTGGCCTCCTCGGTTTCTCCGTGATTTTAGGAAGTTTCGGGTTATGGCTGGCTTCAGGACAGACTTGAGGTGCCCAAGTATTACTTTTTTCATTTCCCATGAATTTCGGTGATTTCTCAACACCATATTTTAAGAGGAGTAATGGTGCAGGCAGGTGTTGATTTAAATCGCTTAACAGGAAAGATTACTTTAAAAATTAAGGTGATAATGGTGCCATTTGATGAATAATAGGAAAAAGAGATGCCACAATAAAAACACGCTCCCACGGAATGCCTGATTTTCTGCATGTTTTATGCCTATGATAACTGCAGCTTAACTTCTATCAACGGGGACAGGTTTGTCCGCTCTTTGTTGCTTGTAAAAAAAATCGTAGACATTTTACAGGATCTGAGTTGGAAATCTCAGATCCTCTCAGACCTGACTCAGATCAGCAGTCCCATTAAAGGCGGAATCTTCTCGACCTTACATACCATGAGGTGAACTGTAATAGTCTAAGCTTTACGTCTCCTCTTAGCCCTCCATATTAGAGGACAGATGAAATAACATACACTGACAACTTGGGCAACTGAGGGCAAAGGGGACAGGTGGGACAGCTACCTCGGCTGATGATGTGGCCGATGGACCTCATCTTTTACACCCAAGGACAGAGGGGACTTGTATGAGCCTCAACTTTCACACCAGGGGGAAAGACATGGCAGGTGTTTATGCACTTGGGGACCAAAGGACATTGTTAAGTCTGACTGGAGAGACCGAACTCACCCATGTGTGACCAAAACGAAGACACCCTGAAGCCCTGAGAGGTCATGAAGTCACAGAGAATGTGTGCACTAATCACGTCTGACTCCTTGACTTGCAGTATAACGAAATACCAGGACAATTAGTATACACAAATGATGCCACAGGAAATGATGCCCTCAGTGGCGGTATCTCTCGCACTGGAGTAGCCACCTTCACATTCGGCTGCGCCTTTGATCAGCCAGATGCTGTCTTAAACACCTTTGACGTCATAATCAGGTAGCTGTAAATTTTTTGCTGCAGTCACTTTGTATTGGGGAGTTTGAATATGAGATGGTTGACAGTGTGTCTGTGTGTTCTCTGCAGCCCTATAGAACAGTACAATTTCATCATCGGAAGCTACACGTTCACCTTGACTATGAAGGCCTTCACGGACTCTGGGCTCACTCAACCTGTGTCAGAGCCAGTCTCTCTGGGCCAAATGATCTGTGTGTCGATAAGCACAAGTGAGCTGGACCCTGCTCTGATAAATCTAGTGACCGATAGCTGTTATGCAGTCAATGAAATAACGGACGACATTGGGGAAAGAACACACAGTCTGATCGAGAATGGGTGAGATGCCAGCAGAGGTTTGGTTGATAAATGGTCTTATGGATTCCATGGAAACAATGCCTGATCTGATTTGGTGTGTGTTTTTTCTGTTTGTGAGCAGCTGTCCCAACGATGTCTCGGTGGTGATGGACAACAATGGAGAGGGACTAAAGAACTCCTTTTGCTTCAACATCTTCCAGTTTGAAGGACACACTGGTGCTGTCCACCTTAACTGCAATATCCAACTGTGTGCTCCGGTGGATACTGAAACCTGTGTCCCGGTATGTATTCCCAAACACACTCACACACACACACACATACGCTTCAGATAAACTTCGACAATCATAGATCGACAGTTAACATATGTGTCTGTCAGCTGCTAAATGTCCCCATGGCAACAGCTGAGATCACACCAAGATCAAATCTGTACAGTCAATATCAGACAGACTGCTCTCCTCAGCATTAAGCTTTTTTGTTGGCGCCGTTCACACTGCAGGCTAAAGTGGCCCAAATCCGACTTTTTAGCCCACATGTGACCCATATCTGATTTTTTTATGACAGTCTAAACAGCACAAATCCGATTTTTTCAAATCAGACCCAGGCCATTTTCATTTGTTGTCCTAAATCGGATACGTTTTTCAAAGCGATCTCAGTCAGAACGATCATGTCGCATTTCATCTAACTTTCACGTCATTTAATTGAGACAGACGTCACATTTCCGAGCCGGAGGAGGCGGGATACGGCAAGATCAATTTGTACTATCTTTTTTCTTAATCTTCTTTTCCCTTTATCACTTGGTCATAAA
Organism: Lophius piscatorius; assembly: GCA_009660295.1. Lineage (NCBI taxonomy): Eukaryota > Metazoa > Chordata > Actinopteri > Lophiiformes > Lophiidae > Lophius > Lophius piscatorius. The sequence continues at coordinate 45,214 of VRLP01002512.1, forward strand.
TTTGTCGGCTCCGATTGTACAACAACTTCAAAACTGATACACACGCGCTAACATGTGTAGCATCGTTATTAACGTCCGTAAACACAGTGTGCTGCGTGTAACGTCACGTCTTCTGCTGCGCATGCGGGTCATTTCAGGACCGTAGACTGTTCACACTGGAGTCTGATGGCGGTCGCATTTAAATTATAATGTGAACATACCACGCAAAAAAATCGGATGGCAGCAAAAAATTCGGTATTGACCATTAAGATCGGCAGTTTGAACGTAGACGTAGTTTCATCTTGTAACCGCTCACTTCCCTTGGTCGTCATGCGGGAAACTAGAATATAACGACACATTCTAGTTCACTGAACCTAATTATACTACTAATGTATTATTACTTAAGTTTTTCAGTTTATCAACCTAGTCAGTCAAATATCTGAAATTCATCAATTCTCTTTCACAACGACCTCTTTTTTCTTTTCAAATAAGGAACAGGCATGGTTTAGATATGACATAAATACATATCTATTTTGACAACACCTTAATCACACAGGATACATATAAGTAAATGGTTGAGCAGGAAACAAGCAGGTTAATTCATATGTACATATAGTAATGATCAAAAATAATAGATGTCCATGGCAATGGTGTCAGAAAGGATTGGGATTATCCGCATTTGAATTATCTATATTTGATGGAGGCAGGGAAATCTATTCAATAAAATGTTCTATTTTCAAAACCTTAACCCTTCTCATGGGCAGGTAAAGGTGGTGCTGTGCCTACTTCTTGATATCAGTCAGATTAGAGTTTCCTGGTCAGAACCATGCGTTACGACCTGCATTCCAGGACCAACCTCCGGGTGTAGTTGTCCCTGAGGTGTCAGTCGTCTCGCTTGGATAAGGATTGGAGATTCCGCAGCTGCGTTTGTGTCAGCGCGATGATCCGTATGCTTTGCCCTCGACACCCCCACTTGATGTGGGGTTGATTTGAAGGAAGGTAATTTCTGGATAGAAGCCCGAAAACGTCAAGAGAAACTTTTGTGGCCAAGTTGGAAAATATGAAAATAATTGTATTTGATGATGTATATGATATAACTTAACTAATTCTGAAAAAAGAAGATAACCTATTACTTGTAAAAAAAAGAAGAACATTTTAAGTCTCTATTTCTTACTGAAAAATGTGACCGAACCAGTCTATAATGTGACCCAGTGGAAGCATGCATATGCTATAGAGTAAGGGGCTAAGGATGGAGCCCTGGGGGACACCACAAGTCAAAGGGGGTACCGAGGAGGACGCATTAACCATCGCTACTAGTATGTTGGATTTGATGAGAGGGATTAATTAAGCATATTAAATCCTGTGAGTTCTTTACTAAATGAAATTATATAACTTGATAGAGCCGGGAAAAAAAGTCAAATAAGAGTGAAAAAAGTTTCAAAAAATGTGCTTTACCTAAACGGTAAAAAGATTTCGTTTTGTAATGAGGGTAGCAAAGATGAGTTAATCTAATTGAAATTATTTCCCATGAAATACAAAAACTTCATTATGGAATAATTTCATTCATTTCAAGTCAGATTTCTTCTTTTTTTTCATTTAAAAACATGCTTAACTCAAAAAAATTATCATTTTATTTAGAGCACTGATCAAATGCCCCGGGAGGCGTAGTTTTATGAGACTGGCAATGAACCGAGCAGCGTCACTTGAGCCCGATTGGGTGCCGGTTACAGGCATGCACATTACACGCACACCAAGCATGAGCTACCTTGGCTATCACAGAGCTACCACTCTGGCAAGTAATCCAGTAAACACAGGTGAAAAGGACAAAATAAGTTGTGGTGGAACAACGCCGAAAACGCTTGGCACAACGAACTTAATCACACATTTCCAATTTAATCAACCTGAGGAACTTAGTTAACTTAAATAAGCTAGCATTAGCAGAGCGGCGTAAGCTAGCGGGAGCTCAAAACTAGCCACAAGTCCTGAAGTCCCTGAGTAAAGCCAAAATATAACATTTCACTTTGAAATGTCATACAGTTGTTTTAAGAAATGCAAGGAGGGCACAATAATTACATTCCCTCAGGATACACACACTATGTCTGTAGAGAAAATAAATCGGAATTGGCCGGTCAGACTTGATTAGCACGCAGTGGTTAGCACTCCTTCCTCACAGCAAGGAAGTACTGGGTACGAATCCACCTCTGCTGACCTTCCTGTGTTGAGTTTGCCTGTTCTCCCTGCGTCTGTGTAGGTTCTCTCCACGAGCTCCAGCTTCCTCCCACAGTCCAAAAACATGCAATATCATTGAATTGGTGACATTAAAATGCCCGTGAGTGTAAGTTTGAGTGGTTGTATGTCTCCATGTGTTGGCCCTGTGAGGAACTGGCGACTCATACTGGGTGCCTCTCGCCTGATGTCAGCTGGGACAGGCACCAGCGACCCTAAACTGGATAAGCAGTTGATAATGAAAGACGTGTGAAAGTATGACAGAGGAGTACCTTCTGCTCATAGTCCCCGTGTTACCATGTCTGCGGTGGAACTGGGGGACGCTGCTATCAGCAGCGCCAGTCTTGTTTGAATGGATCCGTCTAAAGCCTGGACTTCATCCTCCGTCTTTGTCTTACAGATTTGTCCCCCTCCATCGTCTCGGCGACGCAGATCTACCCCGTTAAATTACATCAATGAAGAGCCAGCCGTGATCGCAATGTCCTGGACTCAGTAGGTAAGACATTATCTGCTGCTGAGTGGTGAAATCATCAGAGAAGCTGGCCAATGAGGTGAGACCAGCTGTAGGGTTATTTTATCCCCGAAGAACTTGGGGAAACATATTATGGAGTCACCGCCAACGCAGATCCTTCGTGTTAGTGTAGAAACTCAAAAACCATTTCAGAGATCACCTTCAAATTTTATACCCACGTAGACTTTAGGGCAAGGAAGAACTGGATTGATTTGGGGATAGGTGGGCTTTATATTATTTGTCGCTATCATTTGAGCTGTTTTTATTTGTATTTTGATATCTGATATTGATTCCTTGTTTTTAATATATATAGTTTTCCTTTCATTTCTATGACTGTTAAGTGTCTTTGGGTATTTTTGAAAAAGCGTTCCACGAAAATAAATGTATTATTATTATTATTATTATTATTCTTTTTATTTTTAAATCCTTTTCTTTTTTTTTTAAATATCTTTTTTTATATTTCCAACAGCAAGGAACCCCCATAAATGAGTTCTGAATAAATTCAAAGACCAAATTAAATACAGGATCATAACTGATCACAAGGAACTGATGTCAGGATTTATATAATTAACTAAATATTATCAATCGGCGCTTTTTTGCTTGGTGTTGGCCAACGTCTCAGTCATCAGAATAAACTTCAGAAACCCACACCAGACTGTGTTTACCATCGCCGCTCAATGAATTCAGCTTTGCTACGTCCATACTGGAGATAGCTTAGCGCTCGCTAGTGGTGGAGAAGCTGTTGAAAACATCTCAACCTTTGACCTGTGAGAATCCAGCTTTTAGATCAGGTGAAGACGGGGTAAAGTAAGAAGGAACGAAAGGCGGCATGATCGGATTATATGAAGTTGCGTTTGACAGGAAGACAGCCGGGTTGTTCTGCTAACAGTGAAGGGAGGTGAAAGGTCAAACATGATCAACCTTCAGTTTGCTGTGGTTGTCTTCTCAGGTTGATAAAGCGCTGACTTGGATGAACGGGCAGGAAGTCGACCTTCATCATGATTCCTGACCAGTGCTGGGTCCGGATCCCCATCCTGGCTGCGCCAGTCTGACGACGTTTTCCAGATGAATCAGCTCAATCAGATGAAACCTTCTTATTATTCCATAAACGCGACAGAATGTTACTCTATAATATTATTATGATATATATTACTCTATAACGGATATTTGGTGAAGGGAAAGGTGTTGAAGGAAACATTTGGTTCATATTTCTTCTTTATATCTCTTTTACTAATGACAGTAATCAGGTCTTCCTCAGGGTTACTTATAATTATAAACAATTAAGCTTGTGTGTATATTAGAGTCAGTGAGAGCAAGGAGATGAGTGTCAGTGGAGAACAGGTTGACTTTCTTTGTGTTTGCTTCCTGCCAGCTTCACATCAGATCAAACAGAGAATTTACTACAAACAGATTCCAGGTCCTTCAGAACTGGGATTTAAAGGCAGCGTCTGTCTAACCTCGCCGTAACAACATTGTAGACCAGAGTTGGACCCATAGTGGATTTACAAAGGCAGGTCAAGAATCATAGTTCAAAATCATGAAGATTAAGATTTTAAGATTTGAATCTTTCCAATCATAAAGACAAAATCGAATCTGTTTGATCATTCTGTGATTACACCCCTGGCATCATCTTTATAATATTGCATTTATACAACCACGACCAAAAAAAATCAATAAACTGGGTTTTTGGGAAAGAAAATGTTTTTCATTTTTATGTCTTCATCTCTTCTCGTTGAAGACATCACCCCAGCTTCTTCTCTCTCTGTGATAAGGGTTTTATGGTGAACATGTTGAGGTAACGGTAGAGATCCAGCAGAGGCATAAAACAAACTAGAAGGACACTCAGTGGAATGTTCTAACATTCAAGTGGATCCTTTAAAACCGTGGCAGATGTTGAGAGCTTAATGTGAGGAGTTGAAGGTTTAGGAGTTTGTTTGTTTTTTTTATCTTAAACAACATAACCTGAACATTAACATAAAACATCAAATCATTACCATTAAAACATTAACATAGAATAAAACCCAATACATTTTTTTTTTTGATGAAATGCTCATGTTTACAAATGATACATCTCGAAGAAATGTGTATAAAAGTCGCTCATCTTGAGATTTTTGTTCATCTGATAGTCAATAGTAGCTTTTCACCGTATAATAAATCCCTATAAGTTTCCCATAGTAATTTTTCCATTTATTGTCAAATATATTTTCTCTCAAGCTGATCTGCTGGTTAGATAAGGGCCATATTCAGAAAATTAAAAGGATATTGAGATTACGAGATTGAAGTCGTAATATGACGAGAAAAAAGCCGTAACTTTTACCAGAATAGATTTGTAATTTTACGATTCCCATCGGAGGGGAAGTGAGGAATGTGCATGGAGGATCTTGTCCGGCTATGTTTCAATAATAAAAGTTTGACAAATCAGTAAATATTGAATTCATCAGTAGGTAGGTAGAGAGACTGATAGATATATTCATAAAGATGTTTGAATACTCGTAAAACGTAGGCCAAATCAATATGCGGAACACAAAACTGATTTTGAAAGCGTATCGCTTAGGCCCGAGTTGACAACGAACCACACCAGCATTGTAAACCAACTAGGCACTGGCGGACAACTTTGCTACTGTTGGGTGTAGAAAAAGAAGATGGAGAGAAGGAAGATGTGCCAGGAATCAGCGAGGGATGAGGAGAGGCAGCAGTGTCGGGGTGAGGTAGGAACTTTAAATGCTGGCGCAATGAAAGGGAGCGGTAGAGAGGTAGCTGATATGATAGAGAAAATTAAGGTAGATATAATTTGTGTCCAAGAGACCAGGTGGAAAGGCAGCAATGCAGGAAGCATTGGAGGAGGTTACAAACTTTTATCAGTGCTTAGAGCTTCTTATTGACTAGTTCAAACTTACTATCATTAACAGGAGCAGCAGTATTGCTGACGATTGAAATGTACTTCAAACGTCTGATTTTCAAGTAGTTAAATGTGAACATTGTTTGACGGACGTGTGCAGGATTACTCATTTAGATGCATTTAATTTCTGGCATGAAAAGGTGAATGTCGTTTAAGGACTGGCTGACTCAATGCATTTTCTTACCTATAAAGTCGCCCATTTAAAAGTTAATATTTGGATCAGAGGACATAAAAACAATGAGATTCCACAGCCCACCTAAATGATCTTATTTGGTCGTATCTATTCAGTATTAATAATATATAAAGTTGAGAATAATAACTAATCATACCACGAAGTTGTGATATATGCCGATAATGTCCTCGGCAAAAAAAAGAGAAAGAAATTAGTTTCATATATTATTTCTTTAGGTACATTTATTCATTTAATACCTTAGACACTCTAAATTAACCATCAAATAACAAATCCTTTGATGACGCATTTTTTTTAAACAGTCAGGAAAATCAGACTTATGAAATGAATTCGTGATGACATTTTTTATTTTCTTATTTAAGATAATGAAAATCCGTTTTAAGTCATTGTGGTGAGGTATGTTTTTATAGTGTTTTTATGCTCGTGTCAAGTTTCCATAATTCTGTGTGGTGAGTTCTCACAAGCTCAAGAAAAAATCCTACTTATCAAATATTATTTTCTCTATAGGCATGGTTAATGTCTCCTCCTCAGTGGCCCCTTTGACCTGTGGTGTCCCCCAGAGCTCCATCCTTGGCTCCTTGATCTTTAGCATACACATGCTGCCACTGCTTCAGATTACGAACAGGTTCAGCCACATTTATCAATAAGGGAGAGACACTCATCATGAACTGGACCAAAGAGTTGAGCGGGACATTAAAGGGTTGAATATATAACCAATCACTATGAAATGGCTGCTTTGACTATTCCGGATAAGAAGATGATGCAAACTTCCTTAAAAATGGTCGGGAATGTTCATTACTGTACAAAGCGTGATTCTGGCAAAAGTCTGGGAACCACTTGCTGAAAGGTTTGCAGCACACCTGAATAAAACATGAGAATATTAGGTCCACCACTGAACTTTTAATAGGATTTGTTGACAGTAAGACAGTTTGAAGCGATTCCGGATTTCTCTCCGAAGTGAAATTATGTGATTATGTCTTAAATATGTGAGGACGTGATATTCAGGAGAACGTCTCGTTCATCAAACCAAACAGAAACCGCGGTCCGTCTCATAAAATGTCACAGCAAGACGCTTGTTACTCTGCAAAACTTAAAGTCAACGTCACATTGATGCAATGATAACATCTGGACTGTCTGGGTTGGGGGGCGGGGCTTGAGGGAAGTGATGCGTGTCCATCTGTCATCCCGTCAACAGGGACATACGTGAACTGTAGCAGTTACGTTATCAGTAAACGCTCTTCTTCGATCTCGTTCTTCAGATGATGAACCCAGTGAGGACTCAATGACCTTATCTTCAGCTTCACCTTGCCCCTCCTCAGGGCAAGGTGCACATTGTTAGCGTAGCTGCTATTTTGTACAAGAGGACGAGATATAAGAGAATGTTTGCTCATGGTGTCTCCTTCTTCTGTAGGCCTTTCCAGACCCTCTGATACCTCCATCTTATCTTCTATCTTGTGCCTTTGTCTCTATTTGGCACAAAGTAAGGCCAATTGTTTTGTTGTCCGTCTGGAGGTCCCAACGCCAGGTGTTTTTAGACTGGCCCCTTTCTCTCTTGCCTTGGGGGTTCCATGTCAGGGCTTGTCTGGTGATACATGTCGTTGGTTTCCGTAGCGTGCGTCCTCTCCATGTCCATCCTCTTCGTCCAACTTCAGATTCTACCGGTGCCTACTTTGTTCTCTTGCATAGCTCGATGTTGCCAATGTTGTCCGGATCGTGAGGATTCTTTTTAGTTCTTGATGAACGCCTGGACTTTGGCAGTGACACTCTTGGCCATCCTGGAGCTCCAGATGCTTTGGAGAAGTAGAAAGGCTCCTTGCCCATCCTTGCACTGATATCTGCATCCGTGTCGCCCCGGTTTTCAATAATGCTTCCCAGATAGGTTCAAGAATCTTCCTCTCCCACAACACTTCCCCCCAGCGTAATTGGTTCCTTGCTGGTACTGTTGGATTTTAAGATCTTGGTCTTTCTGAGGCCTTCTTGTGAAGAGGCGAAAGCAAGCATCAAGATCTTGTCCTGGATCTGTGGATGGTTTGGGGATAATAGTGCCAGGTTATCTCCAAAATCCAAGTCGTAAAGCATGTGCGTCCATAGTTTCCGCTGGATATCATTCCTTCTTTGTTTAGTGGATTCTTTCATTATCCGATCGATGACTAAAAAAAAGAGAAAAATAAAGCTAACCGACATCCCTGTCCGACGCCTGGAATTGTTGGTTGTTCACATTGTGGCTGCAGTGGATACTGCTGCCTGTAGGGGGCGTCCAGTAGCACTGTGAGCATTTTAGAGCTCTTGTACTAGTTTAAACGTCTCAAGTAGGAAGCAAGTCATCAGTTGGTCCTGGTTTGCTGGGGCATCATGTTCCTAAAAGTGCTGCCCTTGATTTTGATATGACCTCATCACATTAGCAGACAGACAGTAAACACATTTGATAAAATAAAACATTAATTTAAGGCAATCAGTTAGGATATAAAGAGGAGAGGCTGCGCCGGCCAGATGATCGATCGAACCCTCTGAGGTGTGTTTCTGTTAATGTTTGTGAAAAACATCATTGTAGAAATGGAGCTTAAATGTCGCTGGAATCTGTAGACTCTCTCACCAGATCATGTGACGTGTAGGACACCGCTCCAAGTATCTTCTGGTAAATCGATTTTTAATTTCACAAAACAGTTCTCGATGAAACCTATCAATTTTAGTTTTTTTTTTTTTGAAGGACACAAAAATCTAAACTGGAAAAAGAAGCTTTTTTTCACCCTCATGGCCAAAAAGTATAAGAGAAATTTTAGAAATAGTGTAAATTTAATTTTCTACTATATATATGAAAAAAATAAAATAACTTAAAAAGGGGAACAAAATAAGGGTCTGTTTTAGTTTTTCGTTTTATGAGACCAGATGCGGTCGTTTACGATGCACCAAAGAGGGCGGGGCTTATTAGAAAGAATGGTGGACTTTTGAGCTGTCAATCATCATCTTTATTGGATACACTACAGCGGAATGTATCCATTGTTATGGGACACGCTCAAACATTTCTTCAGATTGTTTTCAGAAGGAGGTGAGTTTCGAGCTGTGCAGAACACACAACAATCAGCCACAATATTAGAACCACTTACTTGTTTTCAAGTTGCAGAACCAATAACTGGTTCTGATGTTGTGGTTTGATCGGTGTGTGTCAGCGGTTAGAATCACAGTGACAGAAACTTAGATTTTTAACTAGTATTAAGTCCGATTTCCAGTCAAAATATCTCACTGCACTTGATATAAGACACAATCTTTTAAAGAATTAATATTTCAGTTAGATATAGAGACTTGTTTTAGAAAATGCATCTTCAATATTATTGAATCTCCAGCAAACATAGAGATAGATTATCTTAAAATGCTTAAATATTACTTTATAATCTTGTTTCAAGTCTGTGATGGTCTTAAATCTAGATAAGATAAGATATTTATTCTTGTCATCATAAAGTGTACCACGAAATTACGATGGTCAGTCCTGAGCGCGCCGCCACTATGGGCCAGCCTGACCCGATTCCTAGCACACATGTTTTTGATGGTGGGAGGAAACTGGAGCACCCAGAAGAAACCCACACAAGCCCGGAGAGAACATGCAAGTCAACACAGGAAGGACCTGGGACGGACCGGGGTTTGAACTTGAGAGCTTCTTGCTGCGAGGTGCAGTGCTAGCCACTGCACCACCGAGCCGCTATCTAGAGCAGCGTTGCTTTAATACATCTTACAATAAGATAAATGCACTTGAAATGAAGATGTTAAACTGTTTGGTGACAGACAAAAAGCTACTTTTGAGTGAAAAAATATACATTTTTGATCATTACCAACTTATTTTAGACACAATACTTACTAATACCAGTTAAATATAGCTTAGTATGAGACTTTCAAGCTTACTTCAAGATCTCCTTTTCCTAAATATCACGTCTTACTTCAGGAAATCTTACCAAAGTTTCACTTATTTCTACTTATTACAAGCTAGAAGCAACTTGTATTCATTAGGTCGTTACAATTTTTTGATTGGTTATTTTCCAGTGTAAGAGTAAATGACCCTAGAAAGTAATAGACTAGTACTACTAGGAATAGTAATAGAGCTGAGAATCCAACTCTAACGTCTTCATATCGCTCCGAAAATAATCTTTACTGCAGAGGAAAACCACGTGATGATTGACCGCTCTCTCATAAGCCCCGCCCTCTTTGAGAACTCGTGTATGAACACATCTGGTCTGGGGAAACACGCTTCCGTTATCCAGTGATTTTATTTTTTAATATTCAAATCAGAAAATCCAAATCAAACTACTTTTTCAAATTTCTCTCATCACTATTTGGCCATGTGAGGCGGAAAATCGCCTCGTTTTCCCAACTTCAATTTCAGTATCTTAAATGAAAATGTAAAGAAAAAAAACCCCGTTTTTCGCCAAAACGAGAAAAAATGGAATTACCAAAGATACACGGGGCCGACACTGAGATGAAAGCTCCAATCTCTCGTCAGCATCTAGTGAAACTAAATACAAATGTCATTTTGGATATCTGCCCTACATGTATCCTTTATTTATGCATTCAAAAATAATTTGACTGCTTCTGTCAGCACTTTGGTAAACCCATTTCAAACACCCGATCAGTTGGTCCACATGTGTAAAGGAGTGTTTCCACCAGAGACTGGAACAAGTTCTAAAGTCAGAATTCAGCCTGTCAGGCTGGTTGGGGTCATCTGTTCCCTCGTCGCTCTGGGAGGAATGGGAGCCTCAGAGAACTGAATGTAAATCTAATTACAAAAAGCTCGATTATGATGTCGTACGCAGGAACCTTAAAGAGGGGGTATTATTAGGATACATAAAAATGAAGATAATGACCTCAGACTTCAGAGGGTTTATATGACCTGCTCTCAGTTTAGTGTCAATCCTCCATGAGGAAGTGACATCATCATTTTTGCTGGTGCTTCCTGTGGGTTGGACATGTTGTTCTTGTGGTTACATGTCTTCATACAGCAACACTCCACTGAAGATGGTGAGCGGTTCCACAGTGTGGGCCAGTTTGCCCATCACCAGATCGATGCAGACCGTGTCGCGGGTCTGCAGGGGCAGGATGATGTTGAAGACGGCGAGAGATCCTGGCGGGGTTTTAGCCTCGGCCACAGGGTTGTTCTCCAGACCTTCAGGCTGGTAGCCTCCGGAGTCCACCCGCGCCATGCCGTAGTTTGACTTGGACAGAACCGCCTCGATCTTCTCATTCTTCCGACCTGTCAGGACGGCACTGAAGAAGTAACGTCCGTCCACGGGCGCGGTGAAGATACCTGACAGAGACAAATTGACAGTGTTAAAAAACTGCATCAACAACAGGGAACTTTGCCGTAACGGACATGAAAACTAAAACATCTAGACCAAGAGTCTTGATGTTTGCTTTTGATGGCGAGGCTTGGCACTCCGTCGCATTTTCTTGTTCTGAATGATAGGTTGAGAGGTGGAGCCGAGAGATTCAGCAGGTTGCTGGGTCGGAACCCATGGCTTTCATCTGCATGTAGACTCCATTAAGCACATTTGATTGACAATTTTTACTTTTTCTTTGGGACTGCAGAAGTCCTTTTAAGGCAGATGGACTTTTCCTGAACACGTCAGGAGTAAAATTGGACAACCCTAATCTGCTTTACTTCCTGCCTCACTCATCCGTTCCCCTACCAGGGACCATGACAAGAGGAATCACCACTGGAGGAAGACGGAACAGGATGTGCCCCTCCACAACAAACATCTCACCCCCCACCACCAGTCTAGCCCTAAAAAAGGGGCTACATAAGAGACAAGACGGGGTGTCCTCACACCCCTCCACACCGTAAACCAACGTTGAGGCCTGTGAGGATCCACCTCCTTCACCCCCACAAACACCGTCCAGCACCCTCCTCGCTTGTCACCCTTTCTCCCTCCTCTCCCCTCTTGGAGTTCTCGGACCAGATGAGGGAGCTGGTCGCTGCTGGAACTAAAATGACTCCAACTCACTTTTTTCCCCCTTTAATTCCCCGTCAACATCCTCCTAGACCAACTTTATCACAATCTTCTCCAGGCTTCCTGGCTAATGCTCCAAACAATGTCCCAAATATAATATTTGTTTCGTTATCCTCCGCTTATCCGGGTCCGGGTCGCGGGGGCAGCAGTTTCAGCTGGGAAGTCCAGACTTTCCTCTCCCCGGTCACATCCACCAACTCCTCTAGGAGGATTCCGAGGCGTTCCCACGCCAGCCGAGAGATGTAATCTCTCCAGCGTGTCCTGGGTCTGCCCCGGGTTCTCGTCCCAGATGGACCTGCCCGAAACAAACCCCCCAGGGAGGCGTTCAGGGGGGCATCCTGACTAGATGCCCGAACCACCTCAACTGACTCCTCTCGATGCGGAGGAGCAGCGGCTCTACTTTGAGCCTCCCCCGAATGTCTGAGCTCCTCACCCTATCTCTAAGGCTGAGCCCAGCCACCCTGCGGAGAAAACTAATTTTGGCCGCTTATATCCGCGATCTTATTCTTTTGGTCATGACCCACAGTTCATGACCATAGGTGAGAGTCGGAACGTAGATGGACCCGTAAATTGAGAGCTTTGCCTTTCGGCTCTGCTCTTTCTTCACCACAACGGATCGATATAGCGTCCGCATCACTGCAGACGCCGCCACGATCTGTCTGTCTACATTTTGCATATTGCAAATTTTAAGTATGGCAGGTCTGCGTTTCACAGCTTTATGTTTCTCGTCAGGATCTGTCAGGGCGCGGCAAATAGTTACTGTCCTGCCTCAAATCACCCTCCTCGTGTCTCTGCATGATCAACCAGTTCAACATCAGCCTTCTCACGCTATTTCTTTGTCAGAAAGTTGGCAAACTATTCTGACTGTGTCACATTCCATCAGAAAGTACATTCCCTTAAATGACAACTTAATTACATTAATTGCACCCCAGTCATCCCCACACCAAAGTCAACAGCAGTGTTCCAACGTTGATGAGTTACGGATCGCAATAAACCGGTAAATCCTGTTCAATCTCTTCCCCGTTCACAGACGTGAAGTGTGACCCATGCCGACGGAGGAAACATATTTATGTTCGGATTGTGTGGAAAACAAATCTATTTACTGTGAAAATACAAACTTTTGGTAAAATTTATGATAAAAATACCATAATAATCATTACTGTAAAAGTATTATTCGGTCTGAATGCTCGTTTTTTACGAACGTGAAAACCTAAATAATCAACTTTAACCGAGAGCATTCCATAATTGTTAGAAAAACATGGTGCTAGAAATATGGTATATAAGAAAAAGTAATAAATAATGTTGATTTCCAGGTTAAAATAAAGACTGAATTTACTGTAATTTACCATCATTTTATGTTATTATCTAGGTAACCGTAAACCTGGAACCCCTGATAAGAGAGAGCTGACATTCTATCTGTTTTTTTATGGTCATTTACATTAATGTCAGTAATTCTGGTAACCAGAGCTGCTGGTATTTTACCTCAAATTGTACATATTTATGTTTACAGTATACAAACTCTGAGTAAATCCCCTTGTTTCGTCCTTGTTTATATGCAATCATAGGTTTTAGCCATCAGTTTCCATTAAGAAGACAAGACAAGTTAATGGTTTAAACTTCACTTGATAAAACAAAATCTTATTTTACTACGTTTGTATATTTGTCTGACTTCTAGACGAAATATTGCAAGAATCGCTTCGCTTCACTAAGACACAAATACTGAACAAGTAACATTTCAATGAGATATAGAGACTTGATTCTAGAGAATGCATCTTATATTTCTCGAATGCCGGATAATAAGAGTATTTTATCTTAAAATGCTTGAATAAAGTGTTATATCTTATTTCACGTACGTGTCTTAAATCTAGAGCAGTGTTTCTATGATACAGCGTCAGTTAAATGCACCTGAAATAAAGGGTTAACACACCGCAAAAAAAGGTTATTTCCAGAAAGTTAAAAGGCTTTTTTCAAGGAAATGTATCTTCAATAGAAGCATGTTTCAGAAAAATCATCTTATTTTAAGAAAGTTTATCTTTAACTTATATTAGTAAGAATTTCCAGTTAATATTGAGCTTCTTTTTTTTTTTTTAACGAGTTACAAGATCCGACAATGGTTTGCATAATATCCCAGCGGAGGATTTTTTCCCCCTTATTTTAAGAATAAAGGAAATTTTATTTAAATGAAATCTTGTCTTAGTAATATCATAACTTATCATTTGTAGAACTTGCTTAAATTCGAGCGAGTTCATCTAGTTTTTAAGTTTTAAGACTATTAAGCTTCTTTCTAACGAAACAAAAAGTAACAAACAAAAAGCTACTTTAGAAAAAGAAAAGAAAATAGTGATTTTTGATCATTACTACCTTATTATACTAGAAAGATAAAGTTCAAAAGGACATTTTATTTCCTATTTATCACATTTCATTCCAGCAAATCTGAGTAAGTTAAAAGTACATTTTCACTCTTTCTTTTTTTTAAACCTTGTATTCTTTATTCCTTTATTTTTTCCAGTGTTTATTTTTACTCCCGGCGTGAAGCAGGAACTGCTGAGGATTAGTTGCACCTGTTAAAACACAAAGTCCCACAGATCTGACTGACAGATCTCACTGGTTATTATTCCTCCGTTATCAGTTTTAGGCACCCCACTGGTCCTACGGCATTTGAGCACAAGCATGAGAAACACCTCTGAACATGTGGACTGATGGGAAATGGTGTTGGATGTGTTTTGATTTCACAAAATGGCAAATGACTGGGATAAAAATTCAGTCTGAGTGCCTGGGTGCAGCACTGACTTCTTCTTCTTTATGTTTATACAGTATATGTGTAAAATTGCCTCTCATCCCCTCTCGGTTGTCATGTTCCACTTTTGTTAATATTATGGGATGAACTTTTAAATGGTGCTTATGAATCGCTGCAGTCATGACTGGCTGTAGTTTCCAGCTGCGTCCACTAGAGTGCAGACATGGGCGACTCTCATTTCACTAGAACACATCTCAAATTAATGCTTTAATTTGATTTACTGGGGTCACCCTCTGCTCAACCTCCTCCTCTTCCTCCACTCTGCTGTCTTCTTCTCATCCTCACTTTCATCCAGTCCTCACCTTCTGCTGTGTCTGCTCCTCCTCATCATCATACATACATGCCCACTTGTCCCCTCTCCTTCACTTCTTCCCCCTTTACCTTTTCCCCCCTCTCTTCTTCCTCCCAACACCTTTCGCTGTCCTCCCCTCTCACCAACCCTCCCAGAGGGACCCCTCCCCCCACTCCTACCCATTTTTAGTCTCCACCCCCGACTTTTAAATTTCCTAATTTTCCTACCTCCTCTCCATCTCTCTCCTTGTCTACGTCTTTGTCGTCCTCACCTTCTTCCTTTCCTCACATTGGCCTTCTTTTCATCCTCCGTCTCAACACAAGTCACTCCAGTCAGGAAAAGAGTCCTTTTATTACTTGGGGGACGTCAGGCATATGACCTTTGACCCTGGGTGATTGTGCTGTTTGTACGTTGCATACCAACCTTCAGCAACACTTGAGATGCCCTCACACCTTCTAGTTTAGGTTTTGATGTTTGAAGGCTAATCAGGACTTTCCATCAACAGGATATTGTGTTTTAAAGTGATAATGAAAGAATCTTCTATAACTGTTCACCATCATGAACACGTGTTCTTTCAGAGGCTGCATAGCTTGCTCACTGCAGCAAGCTAACCCTCTGAGACTAAGCGTACCCCAAAACTCACCTGTCCTTGAGTCATAGAAGTCTCCTTCGTTGACAAACACCTTATCAAACACAATGGTTCCAGCTCGCTCCATGGGAACAGTGAGAGCAGCAGAGAATGACAGCTTGGGTACGTTAACATCAATGCCAGGCAGACCTGAGGACAGACACAGACACACACACATATTTAACTATGGAGTGAGAGCAAGTGTCAGTGGGATATGTTTAAGGTTGCCATGGTGATATATGTCTCTATTTGTTTAATGCTACCATGGTGACAGTGGTCTCCATCTGTGTACTGTTACCATGATTACAGCCATCTCTATCTGTGTACTGTTACCATGGTGACAGCCATCTCTATCTGTGTACTGTTACCATGGTGACAGCCATCTCTATCTGTGTACTGTTACCATGATTACAGCCATCTCTATCTGTGTGCTGTTACCATGGTGACAGCCATCTCTATCTGAGTACTGTTACCATGGTGACAGCTACTTCTATCTTAGTAGTGTTACGATGATGACAGACATATCTATCTGAGTACTGTTACCATGGTGACAGCATCTCTATCTGAGTACTGTTACCATGGTGACAGCCTTGTCATCTGTGTACTGTTACCATGGTGACAACCATCTCTATCTGTGTACTCTTACCATAGAGAGAACTGTCTCTGTCTGTGTACTGTTACCATGGTGACGGGCTGTCTCCATCCTTGTACTGTTACCATGGTGACAGCCATCTCTCTTTTATTTCGCCATGTTAACGTACATGGTGACCTGTGAAGCAGGTAACCCATGAACTTATTTAGTTAAGGCATTTTGAGAATATTTACCTGATTCTCCTTTAGGACCTGGAAGACACCAAAGATAAATAACAATTAGTCTTCAACAAGCTATTTGGGTTCATGATAACAAAAGTGTCGGACCTACCAGGTAAACCTCGTGCTCCACTTTCACCCTGTCGTCCAGATGGTCCTGGAGGCCCTCTGGAACCCGGCAGTCCATTGAAACCATTTTCCCCTGGGGGTCCTGGGGGTCCTGAGGGCCCAGGCAGGCCTGTGTGAAGACATGACGTGACACAGCATTTGATGAAAAATAAGTTATCTGGATTTGAACAGAAACTGGACTTGGGTTTGACTAACTAGGGAATAACAATAACATAAAAATGTAAATGACATACAAACATCCATCTATATAAATAGATTTAATGATAATCAATAAGTCAACAAGTATTTAATTATAATATAAAGAGAAGATTTGAACATCTGGACTGTTTCCCTGAATTAAGCTGGATATCATATTATTGTCATCCACTTGAGAGAACTAGAAAAAACTTTGTGGCCTAATTTGAAAGAAGAGGAGAGGCATTCTCCTTGTTGTCAATCATCTCACTGGACGGCACAACCAAAGTAGGTCAAGAGACATAAAATAGAATTGGACATTAACTTCAGCAAGACTCAGCCAACTTCAGAGTCCAGCTCACCGTTGATGTTGGGGTCTGAGAAACTCTGCAGGTCTTTGAGGACCTTGTTCAAGCTTGAGTTCAGGTTCTTCATCCTAATGTAGATGTCACCCTGGTTCATCTGAATGAAGTCCACAACGCCTTCATGATGGATCATCGAGTCATTTAGACCAGAAACACATGTCCATAGACTGGACACTTGTCGGTTCAGTCCTGGACATAGAAGACAAAGGGACACACTCAGATCCTGGATCAGTCCTGTGAAAGAACTTGCTCCCATTGAGTCCAGCCCGTGTCCATCTATGAACATTTGGGTGA
>VRLP01002512.1:67500-85000 GCA_009660295.1 Lophius piscatorius
GAACACATAATGCTTTAGCCCTTAAGAAACTTCCCACCCACAGCCGATCTGGTTCTGTTAGAATCTTAGTTTGAAAGCGTTTCACTCACAGCAGGATTTTAATTTGAAGTCTGTTAGTCTTGATCAAAAACGGTGGCCATTATGTCAACATCTCTGACAAAGATGTCAGCCGCTCTAATCATGATGTCACTCACTCTAATCATGATGTCACTCACTCTAACATGATGTCACTCACTCTAACATGATGATACCCACTCTGATCAAGATGCAACCCACTCTAACACAATGTCACCCACTCCATAATGATGTCACCCACTCTGACCATAATGAAAAATGTTCTCTTTTTTTTTTTTGTATTCACTAATGAGTCAAAGCATGTTTTAAGTCATAGATAGAATAGAAGTGTGGATTAATCCACAAGTTCCTTTTTTATTTTTACTTTTAAACCTCCCATCACATCTGGTGAGAAAGAAGCGTTGACCTGTGGGAAACTGATATTAAATGAAGATTTCTCAGATTCTGGGCGGTGCTCTTTATCTGAGTAAGGTTTAGGGTTCGCGCTGATATATCAGACACTCAATGTGAGCACACACGGACAAAATGACTCCAAACTGGCAACTTGGTCCCAAAGAGGGTCGCAGTTAACCCCGCATTGGGGCGTCCTTAACGTCCGACCTCAAAAGTGGGTGGGCTGAACTCTGACTTCAAAAAGGGATGGGACTGACCACTGACCTCAAAGAGAGGCGGGGCCGACTTCTGACATTTTGTTTCATTTTTTTTTTGTGGTATTCTGAAAAAGGTTTTTGTCAATGGCTACCAAAGGCATCCCATACTAGACGGTTTGCTGACGTCATCAGACGCCGAAGAAGGAGCTTTGGGTTACCATGGGAACAGTGACTCACCTGTGTACGGTTGTCC
This sequence comes from Lophius piscatorius, assembly GCA_009660295.1. Classification (NCBI taxonomy): domain Eukaryota; kingdom Metazoa; phylum Chordata; class Actinopteri; order Lophiiformes; family Lophiidae; genus Lophius; species Lophius piscatorius. The sequence goes on from VRLP01002512.1 coordinate 68,419, forward strand.
AGCTGGTCCAGTTTGGTCTGAATGCTGTGGATGGTCTCTGTGATCTCGGGCTGAGCAGCATCAGAAGGGTTCCTCCCACCTTCGTCGCCTCCACCTCCTCCTCCTCCTCCAGTGGAGCGTGGTCTGCTTAGCTCCTGCTGGAGCTGCTGGTTCACAATGTTCAGGCTGGACTGGAGGTCCTGGAAGTTCTTTGTAAGACTCTGGATCTTCTCTTCCATCTGCCTCATCTTCTCGATTTCAGCTTGCCCTGGTTGAAGAAGGGGATCAGAACCTGTTCACGGGCCTCACTATTTCCAGACTAACACCAGGTCACAGGTCAGAGGATAGAGTTACCTCTGTTCTCAGAAAATTCAGATATGATGTCATCATATCAGTGTCAGTGGTGAGACGTACAAGATCCTGTGGCGTAAACCTGCTGCTCAACATTCTGCTCTGATTATAATTTCATTCATAATATCTTACATTAAAGCAAAGGAACATTCCTCATGTATCCATGGCTCTCTGCCCTAACTAACTTTCCAGTTAATTCCCCCCCCCCTGGTCTCACCTCCACTTCTTCTATCCAATTGTATTCCATCCATTTAGTTTAGTAAATCCTTTAATGATTGGGTGTATTAAATTATATATACATATATATTTTTTTGTTTTTGCTAATGCGTACAAAGTTAGATTTCAAAAACAAACATTGGTTTAAGTCACAGCTAAAGGTTGGGGTATCTACATGTACGCCACTAGTGGACATAAGTGGTATTTTGGAGCCAAATTCCCCTTTTGGAGTCAAAATCTGATTTTTGTCACACTTTGGGTACATTGACTATCCAACTGTGCCAAATGGAGGATTCTACTGGTAATATCCCACAGAAACTGTGCAGAATAACACAAACTTTGTGGTATTTCTATCAAATTTGGTGCAGCAGTTATCAAAGACTTTCTGTACAAATTCACAGATTGCTTTGTTTTATGTTGTTCCTGTAATATAATAGATGTTAAAGCCTTATTTCATCAATAAAAGAAATCAGATGAGAGTAGAAATATGTAATGATGTTTTTTGGGGGGTTTAATCACAGATTACCCACACATATTAGCAGGTACAATGAAAATAAAAATAATTTATTTAATGAGTTTATGTATAGTGAGATCCTTTATGCTGTTACCTACTATGGATAGGGACATACTTAATCACATGGCCTAATATTTACAGGGATATGTAATGCTGTTACCTACTATGGATGGTGACATATTAAATTTGTTACTTACTATGCATCGGTACATATTTTATCCCGTTACCTAGTATGGATTGACACGTACCCAATCCAATTGCCCACTCCGCACAGGTACCTTATTTTCCAGGTACCTGTACAAGGGAGCCTGGTAGGTGTCTGACCTAAATCAACAGTTACTTGGTGAGACCATTTCTCATGAAAGATAAAGATTTTTCCTCAGATGCTTTTGTGAGGCCCAAATGCCGAAAACCCCATCCGACAACAACAAAAATAAATCAAATAAAGGACAGTCCACTCACCGCTCTGTCCTCCTCCTTGTCCAGATCCAGAACTGACTCCTCCTCGTCCGTAGCCCGCCCCTCCCCCCTGTCCGTGGCCGGTCCCTCCTCCCTGTCCGTAGCCGGTCCCTCCTCCCTGTCCGTAGCCAGTCCCTCCTCCCTGTCCGTAGCCAGTCCCTCCTCCCTGTCCGTAGCCAGTCCCTGCTCCCTGTCCTTGGCCAGTCCCTCCTCCCTGTCCGTAGCCGGTCCCTCCGCCCTGTCCGTAGCCGGTCCCTGCACCCTGTCCGTGGCCGTTCCTTCCTCCCTGTCCATAACCGGTCCCTCCTCCCTGTCCGTAGCCGGTCCCTCCTCCCTGTCCGTAGCCAGTCCCTGCTCCCTGTCCGTAGCCAGTACCTCCTCCTCCCTGTCCTGGTCTGGGCTGAGGTCTGATGGTGGAAATCTGGCTTCCCGCTCCTCCCAATGGACCGTCATTGCAATCCTCTCCACTGTAACCTTGGCAACACTTCCACTCCATCTCAGTCGCCATTTTGTAAGACACTTTATAACGCGGCCTCATGTAAGTCCGGTATCTGCAGAGACATGACACATGAATAACATCTGAGACCCAGAAGAAGATGGAGCAGATTCAAAAGAAATAATAAAAAAAAGAAGACAATGATCATTTGTAAATCATTTCAAGTTAAACAGGACCAGTGATGTCCTGAATCTGCCTTCACCGTACTCTTGGAGGAACCTTGGAAGGCGACTTCTGTGAAGTTCTGTGTTACAAGTCTTCTCCATGTGTAGTTAATCTGTCTCACTGTGAATCTGTGACGTCAAAGAACCTTTGAAACAGCTTTGGAGCCCTTCACAGATCAATGGATTTCAACCACCTTTTGGAATTTCTGTTGATTTTGGCATAGTGTGCTACTGGTAAGACCTGGGAGCCAACTTCCTGCATCTGATGATGTTCTTCTGAAGTGATGGTGTGGTTGAACAGTGCTGGTGTTGATCAGGTTTGATTGGGTCTAGTCAAGGTGGAACCAGTTATTATGGTGGTTTTGGGGACCAAGGCGCTGAGCGGACCAGGTTCAACCTTTCTCTCATTAAATCAGACAACAATCTTGGTTTCGGTTTTATTGAAATTATTATTGTTAATAATTCTGAAATTGTGTGTGTGTGTGTGTGTGTGTGTGTGTGTGTGTGTGTGTGTGTGTGTGTGTGTGTGTGCACTCACAGCACCACCCTGCTACATTGTCCACTCCCCCAGCTGCAGGGATGATAATCTGGCTTCACGTAGGTTTCCACGCCATCCTCCACCACACAGCTCACTGTCTTCATCACGACAAACGCACACCAGTTCCTGTTGACCCACACACACAAACAAAACGTCTCGGTGACATGACTCTCTTTAGATGTTTTCAGCATGAGACAGTGGACGATATGGAAAAACGACAGGAGACATTTTGCCTGTGGGTAAGGTTGAAACACCTCAGACTGACAGATGAGGTCTGTGGTTGGTCAGACTGTGGTTGTCACATGACTACGGAGGAGGTCGGTCTGTGGTTGTCAAGTGAATACATACGAGTTTGGTCTGTGGTAGTCATGAGATGGTAGACGAGGTCTGTCTGTGGTTGTCATCTGAGGACAGAGTGGGTTGTCTGCGGTGGGTCTGTGAAACGGACGGTACTTATGTAGCACTTTTCTAGTCTGCTCCACCACTCAGAGCGCTTCACAATGTAAGCAGGCATTCACCCATTCATACAGTGATGATGGAGGCTGCCATGCAAGGCGTCACATGCTCATCAGGAGCGGTAACCATTCATGCCATCATTCACAGACCAACGGAACAGACATTGTGAGCAACTTGGGGTTCAGTATCTTGCTCAAGGACACTTCGACATGTGGACTGCAGTGGCCTGGGATCGAACCACCGACATTCAGATAAGTGGAAAACCGGTCTACCAACCGTCACCCCCATGTGGTTGACATGGGGGTTAGAGGGGAGGTCGTCTGTGGTTGTCACATGACTACAGAAGAGGTCGGTCTGTGGTTGTCACATGACTACAGAGGAGGTCAGTCTGTGGTTGTCACATGACTGCAGAGAAGGTCGGTCTGTGGTTGTCACATGACTACAGAAGAGGTCGGTCTGTGGTTGTCACATGACTGCAGAGAAGGTCGGTCTGTGGTTGTCACATGACTACAGAGGATGTCGGCTTGTGGTTGTCACATGACTAAAGAGGAGGTCGTCTGTGGTTGTCACATGACTACAGAGGATGTCGGTCTGTGGTTGTCACATGACTGCGGAGGAGGTCGGTCTGTGGTTGTCACATCAGTGGTTGGTCAGTCATGGAGGTCAGTCTTTGGTGGACATGTGACCTTTTCAGACGATCACACAGACCAGTCAGGACTGTAAACATTTTCGTGGAGAAGGTTTCGCTGTGTGCTCTGGTTTTTCTCTTGGTCACATGCTTAATGACTAACATCTGTGTGAGTGGAGTGATGTCACAACTGAACATGCCCAGATGGTTTGGGATGCAGAGTCACCATTTCAGAACACATAATGCTTTAGCCCTTAAGAAACTTCCTACCCACAGCCGATCTGGTTCTGTTAGACTCTTGGTTTGAAACCGTTTCACTCACAGCAGGATTTTGATTTGAAGTCAGTCTGAAGTTAGTCTTGATCAAAAACATGTGAACCGTCAAACGCTACCTCCAAAACCCTGCAGGGTCTCCTCAGAGCCCTCTGAGGAATCCTATATCCTCCTGCCTAAAGCCCTCAACCATCAGACACCAGTGTATCTTAAAGGGCTCAAAGTTCCACTTTATCCAACCAGATCAGTGGTGTCTAACCTTTTCCTGTTCAAGATCACTTCTAATACCACGATAGGAGGAGATCTATTGTTCTGAAATATAGAATATAACATCTACAAATGTCTAAATATAATGCTGTCTCTTTTGTTTTTATTTGGAGAAAGATACAAATGTCAAAATTTCAGCCAGAATATTATGTCCATCAACATCCTCAGAGCTGTTGAACATGTAGATCCAGGTAAACTTTACAACCAGAACATTATAACTGTCAAACTCCAAAGAGGCTGCTGAACATGTTGATATATGTCAACTTTACAGCCAGAACATTATGACCATCAGCATCCTAAAAGCTGCTGAACATGTAGTTCTAGAATTTACATGGATAAATATAAAAATGTCAACATGTTAGCCAGAGTGAGAACCGATACATGTGGTTTAACTCCACTATGAAGGGGGAAAAGGTAAACTGAGATTTGATTGGTTGGCCTTCCTGTTGCACAATGAGTCCTGAGATTATGTCAGTTAGATTCAGCAGAGCCAGAACCTGGAAAGATTTTGCATTTTCAGGACATCATGATGAATGTTCAGGAAAAACTGGGGGAATGAGACAAATTTAAGGATGATGTCACCCACTCTATCACTGATGTCAGAGACTTAAAACCATGATGTTACCCTCTTTGACTATGATTGCCCCCGCCAAAATAACCCCAGCCTTAGCCCTACCCCTGCATTCAATGAAAACCAGTCTGGATGTAGAAGGTCCATGTTGTCCGATAAAGTTCACAGTCTGGATACTAAGACTTTAAACCACATTCCTAGTAAAACGCATCGTGCAGGTCATCTGACCTCTTCTCATGTAGAGACAGCGAACACACTCATAGTGTGAATGCGTAAGAGTGCACTGCTAATGTCATCAGTGTGATGATGGTGAATGTCTCTCATTGTGATGAAGTTCTATTGTGTTGATTCACTTCTGGAATCCAGAACCACAAGAAGGAATTTAACTTCTGCTCAGCCTGCGCTTCCACGCAAACAGAGGTTGATGCTGAATGTCATCTAAACGTTCCATGAAAACATTTCAGGCAAAACTCAAACCAGCATGAAAACAAAAACAGGTCCTGTTTACTGAAGACTAAACTTGAAACACATGCACACAAGACTCCCGTCAGCGCCAGAGCGCTTTTTTTAGAATCTGGAAATGTGATGTGGATTCAGTAAGATCTCGCAGTTAACTACATATCTGTGAAAACAATACAAATAAAAGGCTTAAAACTCCTATAAAAAAAAGAAAAGGAAAGAATAAAAAACAGCAGTAGGTTCCTCCCTGTAGAAATTGAGATTTTACACATATATATGTATATATATATGTACCTACGTTGTAGGAAACCATGAACCCTTCTGTAGTCCAGCAGAGGTGTGTATTGGAGATGTGTAGTAGAACTTGTAGGAGAGACTGATGGGTTTTCATCCAAACTAACTGCTAAAGTAAAACCTAGTAAATATTTCTCGGTGGAATCCTTTTGATGAGGCTGACCGGCAGATCAGTAAAGTACTTTTTTTTTTAATGTATTTATCTATTTTGCTCTGTGTTGTATTTGATCATTACAAAGAAAGCCGCTTTAAAAAAAAAACAACTTAACACTTTGTGGAACATCCGGGAGATTTTAGGATTATAAAGGGAAACAAGTTCTATAAAAACAGACTCAATGATCGAAACCGGAACCAATGCCTTTTTCTGATGTCAAAGCTGATGACATTTTCCTTCCAAACCGGTATTCCATTTAGCATGCTAGGATATTGATGCAGTTCTTTCAGGCTGAGAGTTTTTACATTCAGGACAAGCAGAAGATCAAATAGTGGAAGCTGAGGAAGGAAAGTTCTTCTGGAAAGGAAAGTGATTATGTCATCTAGATGACATAATCACATCGATTAAATGTCAAGTTTAATGTTATCTAGATTACATCGTCACATAGATGCCATCATCACCTAAATGAAAACCTCACATGAATTATTTTACGTAGATATGTCTCCATGTGCATTACAGCGTCAAATAGATACCATTCTCACGTAGATGACATCGTCACCTAGATGACATCATCAGGGAAATTGCATTATCACCTAGAATTGTGACCTCATTGTCAAGCCATAAAATCTTATGATACTTTCCAGCCAAGTAAGTTCGCAGGAGGACCTCCCGCTCCACTCTGTAGACCTTAAGTCATATATTTGACATCTAAGTGACGATGCCCTCTAGGTGATTTTGTCCTCTAGGTTTTGATGTCATGTATGTGACGATGTCATCTCAGTCCCGATGCCATCTATGTGAAGATGTAAGGTTTTTGGTCAGGTGCAGCCTGCCATAAAATTGTGGCAATTAAATGCCATGCATCCTTCCAGGTGATCTATGAGCAGTCTGCTCTCAGGTAAGAACAGAAAAAAGTGTCTGACCCAAATCACTTCCTAAACCCAGAGTCCTAAGTCTAATCTTACAGCAGGAGATTTACGGTGCCTTAGTGCAGACTGACCCGGTATAATCATAATAATCAAGCGTACGCCATCACCTCTGCCACACACACTTACACCTGTGCAATACTCTATGACCTGTGCAAAACACTATTACCTTTACAATTATTAGCTATGTATGATGCTTTTACCGGTTCATACACTATTATCTGTGCAAAACAATAATACCTGTGCAATACACTATTGTCGTGAAATGTATCTCTGCATTTAAGCTATCCCTGAGGGAGCAGTGGGCGGCACCCCTTGAAGCGCCCGTGAAGCTTTTTACGGTCCTGCGCAAGGTCCTACGGCTAGTTGTGTCAGGGACTGGGCGCCAACCCGCTATCCCTGGTTGAGGGACTACTTCTCTTCCCTCTGAGCTAATGTGGAATTACCTGTGCAATACACTATTACTTGTGCAATGCACTATTACCTTTGTAATGTGCTTTTATTTTTACAATACACTATTACCTTTGAATGCACCATTACCTGTACAATGCACTATTACCTATGTAATAAACCATTACCTGTGAAATACACTATTACCTGTGAAAGACACTATTACCTATGTAATAAACCATTACCTGTGAAATACACTATTACCTGTGAAAGACACTATTACCTGTGAAATACACTATTACCTGTGAAAGACACTATTACCTGTGAAATACACTATTACCTGTGAAATACACTATTACCTGTGAAAGACACTATCACCTGTTAAAGACACTTTTAACTATGTAATACACCATCACCTCTGAAACGTGTTTTTTTCAGTCAAATATATCAATAATGTTTTGCAGTATAAAATGAATACTTGAAGGTGCTTGTGATGACCTATGTGTATAAGTTATGTATTGGGTAGTTATGTATGAATGTTTTGGACTATATATGTGCAAAAGTATGGAGCTTGTACTGTTGGATTTTGGTTTCGGTGACATCATTTTATGTCTACTTCCTTTTTGTTCTTTCATGTGAAACTGTGGTTGGATGGAGACCAGGAGAAATTTCCCCTCTGGGACAATAAAAGTATCTTATCACTGATGGGAACCAGAACCATGAACCCACTGATGTAAACAAGAACCATGAACGAAACTAGAACCGTGGGCTAACTGTTGGAAACCGGAACCTTGAACCCACTGATGGAAACCAGAACCATGAAACCACTGATGGAAACCGGAACTTTGGACCCAATTTAGGCTGGATCTAAATCAGACCCCAAATCAGAGTGAAGATCTGAAGTCACTAGTTTGATCTTACTGATATGAATCAGGAGAACTCATGATGTATCTGAATAGTGTGTTCAACCCCACATGCCTGTAAACACTCCTCACAACATCTGGACCAGCTCCTGATGTGACTGTGGATGGTTTCATGGCGGATCACCACCAAGACCTGGACCATGGCATCAGTGAGCTCCTGGATAGTCCCTGGTGCTACTTTGTGGCGTCTAATGCACCAATATAATCTGTAACAACCCTGAGTTTCTCAGGCGGGTTCAGGTCTGGGGAACGTGAGGACCAGTCACTGACATCAATACGTTCTTTCTCTTTCTCCTGTCCACTGCAACAGCGTAAGTTCTGAGCATTTCATCCCGGTTCCTCACGGCAGTCAGAGTACCGTTGAAAAAACACATGCCCTCCAAGGACTCCAACCACACACACTATTCCACAAAAAAAACATCAACCACACACACTATTTGACAATAAAATATCCTAAAATGTAAACCACACACCCTTTTTTTTACATAAAAAATCAGCTCCAAACTTTCTTTCACAATAAAATATCAACAACACAAACTCTTTCACAATAAAATATCAACCACACAAACTCTTTCACAATAAAATATCAACCACACAAACTCTTTCACAATAAAATATTAACCCCAGACATACCATTCAACATTAAGATATCAGCAACTCGTACTCTTTCACAATAAAAGATCAACCACTCACATTCTTTCAACAATCAAATATAATCCACTCATACCTTTTTCAAAAAAAAACTTCAGACACACACATACACACACAATGAATAACATATTAGCCACTCACACTATAATAAAGAAAAGGCTATCAAACCACACACCCTCTTTAACAATAAAACATGTGCCACACTTTCACAATAAAAGGTAGGGAACCTTTTCCCTTGTGTGTGGGTTTCATCTGACCCTCTTTAACCCTATAATCTGAGCCTGAATGCTCTTTTACTGACTGCATTCTCTGAGGGAGAGTCCCTAACATCTCCCTTCAGCCATCCCTCAGATTTTAAAAGCACTGATCTTGTTGCAGCTGAATATTAATAGAATCAATTAACCTGATTTCATTAACCTGATTTAATAAACCTGATATAAGATGGGTGCGGGGGTTGCATCCCCTACATCAGCTGCACACAGTCCAACATCACAGCAGATCACACTCAGGTCGCTGGTGAAGTCATCAAATTCTGACGTCATCATCAGGCTTTCCATTACCAACCTGTGTCTGCTGGCGGCGCGCGCTCCGTGCGCGTGTCCGCCAGTGTATAAGCTGTACGACGGCCGTAACGGGAACGCGCTTTTAGCGTGTCCGCAGGTCCAGAACATGAGCAGCAGCAGGAGCCGCAGCGCCATCCCGGTGATCAATAGATGATCAATAAAACGAATCTATTATCGATCAGAGTGATCAGTCACCAACACGCCCGTCTCCATGGAGACCGAACAAAAGTTTGCACTAAGTCCGCCCTGCCTCCGGACCCATGGTCCGAACTCTGGTCCTCTAGAAGCTCTGAAGTTTTCTGTCCCTTTGTGTCCGGGTCCCGCTCCAGGTCCGGGTCTTGGTGGTCCTTCAGTCCAGGTTATCAGGATATTAATCCACTTTGGTCCGGTCCAGAAAACAAAGAGCAGAAAAACGTTACGACCGAAAATGAACCGAGACCAGCTGCTCCTCCTCTTCATCACCGCCTCCCCTCAGTCAGTCCAGAAGAGTCCCCGCCCCTCCCGGAGGAGAAACCGGACCCCTGGCTCAGCATCCATTCCAGGGAGTCCAGATCATCACTAACACTGGTTTAATTTAGACTGAATGAATGAAGACTTGTTTGATTAAGACTGATTCAATGGAGGCGGTCCAGGTAGCCCAGATACTCTGCCCGGGTTTTTAGTAGGACTAGTTAAGATTGATTCTAAGTTAAGATGATTAGTTAATTAAGACTGGTTTAATTAATACTGGTTTAATCATGAATGGTTTGGTTAAGGCAGCTTTTATTGAGGCTGGTTTAATTATAACTAGTTTAATTTAGACTTTTGTAATTAAAAATGATTTAATTTAGACTGATTAGATTAACATTGGTTTCATGCACATCAATCCTGGTTTGATTAAACCCTATTTGAAGGACGTTCTGTGAATATTAAACCCCATGCTTCATAAGAATGAAGCACAGACTGTATATAATTGTAAACTGGTCCTTTACTTTAAACTGATATGATTAATCACATCTAAGTCCAGACCAGGACCAAGACCGGGACGGATCCGAGAAGATAACATCCTGCAGACTTCCTAGGGTGAGGGTTGCTCCTATCTGCTGCCCGAAATAAACCACACTCAAAGATATCTGTGGGAAAACTAAGGGCTCTGAGGTCACATGATCAGAGATGAGCTGGACTTTGTGCAGGAGGTGGTCCGTGATGTGAAACAGTTCCCCGAAGCTAAACAACCTAGAATCACAGACAGTGATGTCGGGAGGAAAAATACACTGTAAAACATGATAAATTAGTTTAACTTTAAAAAAATAGTTGAAACAGATTACACTGAAAGTTTGAGTGACTGTAACTCCATTTTATAAATGAATGAAGAATGCTTCTGTAAGCATGTTTCTGTAGATAATATAAGAGTAACAATAACTTCATATGGAGTATGGATTGGTGGATGGAAGAATTGATGGATGGATGGATGGATGGATGGAAGCACCGGTGAGCTTGCGAGGTGCATGGAGGATGAGGATGACTGGAAGCATTGCTTGAGAGCTGGTCTGAGGGCGAACGAGAGAGATGGATGGATGATTCTGGGTGGCTGGATGAATAGATGGAGGATGGATGTGTGAATGGATGGATGGATAAATAGGTGGATGAATGGATCGATGGATTCATGGATGGATGATAGATAGATGGATGGAAGGATGAGGGATGGATGGATGGATGGACCTTGTCTGCTCCAAACCCTCACAGTGAGTGAGGAGAACCTGGATGGTGCCTGGGGAACCTGGTTGTTGCCTGAGGAACCAGGACAGACTCAGAGCTCCCTGAAGAGACCCAAAAGAACTTAGACCAGCTCCAACAGTTTTACCTGATGTTAGTTTTCATAGAACAAGTTCAGACTTGGCCAAACTGATCAAACCTCTGCTGTTTAGATCTTCCTGAGAAGAGCAGTCAGACCATAAAACCAACGGAAACATTCTCTATCAAGTCCAAACATCACAGGATGACCTGCCCACCCCCACCACCAGAGAGCGAGACCACCCGCACCCTCCATCACTCCCACTAATCACTGTTTTGCATGTTTATTAGGCTGGAGTCACATTCCACAGAGACTGTGTCACATGACCCCAGATCTCTCCTCTGATTGGCTCAGCAGGTGTTGCTAGATATTTGGACGTGTTGAAGAAAATGGAGTCTGACGTCCCCAAACCCCCTTCACTTTCTCAGAGTCAGGTAAGACCCCTTCCTCCTCCTCCTCCTCCTCCTCCTCTTCTTCCCCCTTCCTTCACCTTGTCCTCCACCTCCTCTTGCCCCTTCCTTTACCTTGTCTTCCTCCTCCACCCCATCTTCCTCCTTCACCTCTTCCTTCTCTTCTTCTTTTTCTGTCTGTGGGGGAATCAAACCAAAAACGTCCATGTCTTTACTTTGTTTGTTCGTCACACAGGTGGGTGTGATGCTGGAAGGCATAGTGCTAGTCAGCGTGAGGGTTCACACTACCCATGATTCATAGATTCGTAGAGTTAGTATGGGGTTGAGTGGAAGGCGCGTGAGGTCACTGTTTACATTCCTGCTCTTAAAGTAAACGAAGAACCCTGAACGCAGCACACCGTCAGCTAGATGGAACTCCTCTTTGAGGATCGCATGCCATCAACTGCCATCTTCACCACTTTGGCATCATCAGAGATCTGCTGGATCAACCATCATCTTCACTGCTGTGACATCATCACCGGCCTGCTGAGTAAAACATATCTGTGGGTCATCCTGCACCGCTCAAACACGTCACAGCAGACCTGAAACCATTGTTCTCTCAAACAGATTAGAATGACGTGATGGACATGAATGCCAGTCCGCCCCACCCACTGCTCTTTTACAAGGCTTGCCTGGAGGCGACCACCTGTCAGTCATATAAGAAAGACCTCAAGCATTGTTGTTAAACCACAGAAGAAGTCCTGACCTCCATCAGTGGGGGTCAAAGGTTACTATTTAGTGCTGCCTCTGGTTGATTCTGTCGGAAAGTTTTTATTTCACTGTGTGGTTAATGACCACAAGAACTCGGGGTCAAGAGGTGATCCTGGTCCATCAGTTGGACATGGTCCTGAGGAGGCCCTGTTCCAGAGTTGGGTCCTGATCCAGAAGTGATCCCGGTCACGAGGTTGACCCTGGTCCAGAGGGGGTTCTGATCCAGAAGAAGTTATTGGTTGCTTACAAATCCTAATTACTTTACTGTTGATAAAATGTATTAAGGAAAATTCCAAAAGGGTCTGATCTCATGGCAGAGGTTCAGCCAATCAGATGTTGTGAATCTAGCAGTGCACACTGAATATACCTGAAGGGAAAAGTTTGTCTGCTCTGTACCCTCCCCCACTCTCGTCCACACAACCCCTCTCTCCTCTGTTTATTTGACTTCTTCAGGATCTGTTCTTTCCACACAGTCAAAGAGCAGCAGAGGTGCAGCCAATCTGGAAAAACAGCGGATCCAAAGGCTCATATGATGTCATCGTCACAGCCATCATCAGTTATACCATGACCACCACACCTCTGACCTCATCACCAGACCTGTACCCTCATCACCACATCCTTAACCTCAACACCAGAACTCTTTGACCTCATCACCATCTCAGACATCATCACCAACTCTATGACCTCCTCCCCAGATCTCTGACATCATCACCAGACCTCTGACTTCATCAATATCTCTCTGACCTTATCACCAAAAATATATCCTCATCATCAGACCTCTTACCTCATTACCAACTCTCTGATCTCATCACCAGACCTCAGACCTCAACACCAACCCTCTGACCTCATCACCAGACTTCTGATTCCCTCACCAGCTATTTGGCCTCATCACCAGAACTCTTACCTCATCACCTAAACCTCTAACCTCATCATCAGGCCTCTGTTCCCGTTACCACCTCCTTGAACTCACAACACCTCTATGACCTCATCATAAGACCGTTGACCTCTTCACCAGGTCCTTGAACTCACACCACCTCTCTGACCTCATCCACCTACCTCTAACCTCCTGACCAGACCTCTTTTCTCATCACCGCCTCTCAGACCTCATCACCAGACCTCTAACCTCAACATCAGACCTCGGACCTCATCAATACCTCTCGGATCTCATCCCCAAACCTCTAACCTCCTGACCAGACCTCTAACCTCATCCTCAGACCTCTGACCAAATGAGGGCGGAATTCGTTCAGACATATCGCTGCAATAATCTGACCACCGTATTAATTGCCTGTGATGACATCTTCGTTGCCTCTGAAGACATCAAACTGGACGTTGAAGGGAGGAACCAGAAGTTCAGAGTTTCTGACTGTACGAATCAAACGTGCTGCTCGGACTCAGGCAGCTGGAAGTCATTACGCACACCTCCCCCTCGCCGTTCACTCACCCCCCCGACCCTCCCCCTCCTCCAACACACAGCCTGAAAGTGTTTTCTGCACTTTATAAATCCAGTAGGGACTCACGTCCTGCCGCTGGCGTTAACTGGACCCTGAGCCTGTTCAAATGAAGACCTCAGATAAAGCTTTGTCAGCTCTGTTGTAGAACCGTGATATGTGTCGGGAGGTTTGGACTCCCCCCGGCCGGATCTAATGAGTCCAGACTCCAGCAGAGAACAAACAAAGTCACCACCAACTTTATTTAGCAATAAAAGCTGGAACGGGAGCAACAAGAAGGAGGAGTGTTCAGGTCTGTGTTCGGATGGAACACAGACCCCCGACACCAACACAGAACCGCTGCTATTCCTAGTCCGTTTATCTGAGACAAAGGAAGCCATGGGCTTCCTGAGAACCATCGGATGGTTCCAGGAAAGAGATGGGACAGCAAAAAATAAAAGATTAACACGTGTTCCTGTCCCGGTTCAGGCTGGGACAGTGATGCATTCACTGGCTGTACTAAAATCTGAAAAGCAGGAAAGAGTGAGTCAGCCTGAGAGCAGAAGAGAGATGTCAAAGAGCTGCAGATGTCAGTGATCGCAGCACTACTGTGGACACATCCCAGCAGCGTATCAACGAATGCAGCACTGCTGTAAATGTGTCGCAGCAGGTCAGTGAATGCAGCACTACTGTTAACACTTTGCTGCAGGTCAGTGAATGCAGCACTACTGTAAACACATCCCAGCAGCAGGTGAGTGAATGACTCGCCGTCTGCTGCTGTGTTTAAACAGAAGTCTCCTGACTTTTGTCGGATTCTCACGTCACCAGGTCCACCAGGTTATTTAAACACCGTTTAAATCCTGTATTTATTACCGGAAAGTTCCGTTTTGTTCTCTATAATCATTGCATTGCTCTGATTACAGGTGGGTCTGAATCTCCAGGTGTTTCCTCACCATGTTCTCAGATATCCTCCATCATTAAACTTTTCAATGCCTCCTTCACACAAGATCAGGAACTCAACCAGAGGCCAGGAGCTGGTTTCATCACAAGTGCTTCAACCACCTGGATACCGGTCTCGACAAGAGACATCTGAACACACATGTCTGCTTGAACCACCTGGTTACAGGTCTCTACTACAACCAGCAGGTCTGTGACCTGTGTCTATTAGAGACACAGCAGGTCTTGTATAAAATGTTTCTGTGCCTTTTTGATGTTTCTTGGTCTTTCAGTGGTCTGGTCCGCTTTTTTCGCATTGGATTGCTTGGTTCCGGTGCTTCGTCCCTCCGCACTGTTGTTCTGTTCTGCCCAGACTACTCTGTGTCAAATCATCTCCACCGTCCCTCTGGTCCAGTCCGTGGTTTAGCCATCAGAGGTTTACTGGGGGGTTTTCGTTTAGCTGTTCGTGCATACAGTCTCTGACCACTGATGGTGGTCTACCTGCATGTTGAACCATTTCCTGATGGACACCGTCTGCCGTTCCATGATGCTCTCTGGTTTTATCCTGGCCTGGATCTACACCTGACCCACACTCGTGTCTGCTAGAGTTAACACCGTTAGCAGTATGACCCCTGCTGTGCTCGCGACTCTCTGTTGCAAAAGATGACGTCCTCACAAAGTCCACAGGTCTGGACTGTGACTTCCTGTAGTATCTCTTAGGAAGTCTCCACCTTCATCCAGGATGTCCTCGTATTTTTAATCGCGGTTCCTCCATCTCCTGATTAATTAACACAACCCGTCTCCACGGAACCAATGACTGATTGATGGTTTTCTTGACAACAGATAGATGGCTTCCCTCTTCCTGTTCAGCCAAGACAGGAAGTGTGTTTGAGTTTTATCTCTTTCTGCTGAGTGAAGGTCAGGAGTCTCCTGAGATCTCCATAGATGTCCCTCTCTTCTCACTGCGTCACATCCCATCAGTCAACAGGGTGGCGTGAGGAAGTCCTGCTGTTTACAGACAGAACATGATCATCAGAACCTACTTTGAACATGACCATGACAAGAATCAACATAGTCATCACATACTCATCCACATCTTACCTGAACCACATGGACACAGTTCTCTAATGGAACCACCTGGACACAGGCCTCCACTAGAAACACCTGTACACAGACCTCAACCTGAACTTAGATCTCTAATTGAATCACTTCATCCCTGACTCATGCGCTTCTGGTCCAGTCTGTGGTTGAGCCATCAGATCTGCACCTGGTCCACATGAATGCCTGCTACAGCTAAAACACCATCAGCAGTCTGAACCACTGCTGGGCTGGAGACCCTCGGACCCAAACAAGGATGTCATCACAATGTCCACACGTCGGGACTGTGTCCTCTCGCAGTATCTCTGAGGAGGTTTCCGCCTTCATCCAGGATGTCCTCGTGTTCCTCCCTCTTCTGATTCTTTAACTAATTTTGCTCCATGGAAGCGCTGTCTGATTGATAGTTTTCCTGACAACAGATGAACGGCTTCCATCTTCCTGTTCAGCTGAGACAGGATGTGTGTTCTAGTTTGACCCGTTTCTGCTGTATGAAAGGTCAGGAGGCTCCTAAGTTCTCGACGACGTCCCTCTCCGCTCGCTGCGTCACATTCCATCAGTCAACATGGTTGACTGATGGAATGTCAACATGGTTGCATGTTGACTGATGGAACTTCATCATCAGAACCCACTGTGACCAGGACCAGAACAAGAACCAGGACTGTCTATGTTACGACATGACCGAGCAGCAAATAGTGATTCTGGAACTGAATTTAGTATGTTAGCTGGAGGCTAGCTCAAGACAAAACAGGTTAGCCACCAAACAATGTTTAGTCTCATCCCCAAAAATATGAGTAATAGGCTAGCATTTTAGCATTAGTTATTTCGCCTAGCATGCCAGCATTAGTCATATTTACTAGCGTGTAAGCATTAGTAATTCCCACTAGTGTGTTAGCATTAGTTATTTCCACTAGCATT
>VRLP01002513.1:0-86223 GCA_009660295.1 Lophius piscatorius
GGAGCAGCTTTGGTCCAGCTTTCCCACTCATTTTTATACCCTTTCTTAGGTTTAAAAGAAAAAAACCGAGGGCTTTAAATTGGAGTTAACTCGCTGACTAGCTTGTTAGTTTTACGGCACTTAGCGCCGCTGTTTGCGCATGCGCAGTGACTAAAGTGTCAGAAAAATTCAGATGTCATCTGACTGGCTGCCCTGTATATCAATCAAGTGACGGGATGGATGATAGGCTGATGTCTATTTTTTTAATGTCATGCGATCGACCAATACTACCTTTGCGATCTACTGGTAGATCGCATCGACGTATTGAGCACCCCTGTTCTAAAGGATCCAGGGCTCCACATGAGGTGTCAGTGGTATCTTGCTGATGGTGACTAAAAGATGTTGGTGAGTAGGGATCTACTGCTTAAAGGAGTTGACTGCAGTCCATTACATCAAATAGTAAAAATAGGGCCTATTGCACTTAGAGTTATACTTATTGCAATATTACATCCACTGAATTATTAGATCAAACAAGATAAAACTTGTAATTTGTAATTTCATTAGTTGATTTAATTGAGTTGTGTTCACTTAATATTGTTGTTAATTAAAGTATGTTAATATTGTGAGTCATTTTCACTAAAATTTCTCCGAGAAAAGCCTGAAAAATCCCCTTGATGACTAATTTATTTCCGCAAATAAATTCTATAAAAAAAAAAAATGGTGTTGGCCAGGTTCTCAATTGTGACACATTGAATTTTTACTGTTTTTCTCATACAGTTGATGGAATGGCTTGTCATATTTAGCATTTACGATGAACAAGACAAGAAAAGGCTGAACACTGCAGAAAGTCTCATCGAAGCAGCATCATCAAAAAACCTTCAAAGTATAGTAAATATCTACATATTACAAATAACCTTGAAGGGAACAACTTAATTTAAATAAGTAAGCTACTTCAAAGGTTTTGCTCATGCTACCAGGTAATAAGTAGTACTTAACGTTTATTTTTGGTGAATCACTGTAGTTTGCAGGTTGAATGAATTTAAAAGCGAAGTTTCAACGAGATCGGTGCAAAATGTGGAGTTATGGACCCATTGTAGAGATGTGTTGTTTGTATAATAGACAATATTAGCATAGTATGCCTTGGACTTCCAAAGGTTTACCTCAACGTGCCTGACATATCATTTAGATATTGAAGACACATTTTACTAATATGCATATAGTAGACCGTTATCTATATCACTCTTTATCTTTGTGGACTGATCTTATCTGAGATTACAGGCTGCTTACCATGCTTCTGACTTCTACAGTTGTCATTTGGAGATGGTATCTCAACCAAGCTTATTTCTGAGACATTTATCTTCTGTTTGGCTGCTTGATTTTGCCCACCACAGGAACCAATTGATCTGCTGACCAAATGTGCAGGATTCACTTTCAGTCTGGCCAAAGACGGAAGTGTTAATTTGGTTTAGTCTGGCACTGAAGATGTGAATGAAGAAGTGTGAATGCAGGACTTTCGGTCTGTCTGTGTGTGTCTGTCTGTGTGTGTCTGTCTGTGTGTGTGTCTGCCTGTGTGTGCACGTAGAACGGAAGGCTGCCCTGCCCCCTGACAGGCCAGTTCGCCCCCCTCGGGGTGGGCGAACTGGCTCCCAGCCAGGCAATTCCTCTGGATTTATTGCTCTGAAGGCAAACGTCTGCAAGGCCATGCTCATCTTTAACGTTGTGTTCCCTTGAGCACGCACACAAACATACAACAACACACACACAAACACACATGCACACACACAAACACACATGCACACACACAAACAGCAGCAACTTGCCTCTTTAATTATTTTTGAGAAACACAGTATGAGTTACAAACAACCATCTCTCCCATCGCCAAAACACGTTACTAATTTCTAGTTTTCGCTGACACAAACCCTCCTCTGTCACACAGTCATGGTCGTGTTGAAACTGTAATATACATTCAATTATTTATTTATCTATCCCGTCAACAAACATCCCACTGGGTCACTAGCCATATCTCACAGCAGACAAAACAACCTTACATATCATTTGTAACGACCGGACTCAGCTTTAGTTGGAATATTGACCCTTGACATGTTCATGTCTTGAGTCACGGGAAGGCTTGGATCTCTCTGACCATCTTATTTTTTTCTCCTTCTTTCCTAGTAAGGTAGACCTGTGAAAGTATGGAACATTGCAGCCTTCTTTGCTGCTCATAATGAATTTTTCATAGAGCTAACTTGATTGCTTTTCTCTTTCGCAGTGGGTTGCTTGAATTGATGGTAGCTTGCCGGCATCACTTATGTTCATTCAATGTTTTTCATGAAAATATCGAGTCGTTCTCTGCAGTAATTCGGTGTGAATAAATGTAAAAGATATTTTTAGATTTTAATAAATTCTGACCTGCCGATACTGATTTCAGCCGATTCCGATTTTTTTCTTTAAAGTTTAAAAATAATAATGAGTATTATATTTTAAATGCTTTTAGTATATGAAGGATTGCAGTGGAAGTAACAATGCTGGTCGGCATTGTGTTATGTGTATGTATTCTGACCTGTTGAAATGAATATGCCCTCCGTCGTCCCTGCCGTGCGTTTCTTAAACCAATTGAATGCCATTTTGAAGTGAAAATAAAACTTAGTAAGCGTCGTTCAGTCCATTATATATTTTAGGTTGGCTTTGTTCATGGACTTCAGGGTTTGTGGCCGGCTTTGAGCTCCTGCTAGCTTTAGCCACCCTTCTAACGTTAGTTATTAACTTGCTATGTTCCTCAACCGATTAAAAAAGTGTTTGTTGAAGGATTGTTCCTCAACAGCTTGTTTTGTCCTTTCTGGTGTTATAGAGACAGACGCCATAGTTTAGCACCGAGACACAAGATCATTACATGTACTCTACATTGAATTAACTTCTTAACACAGGACAGCTTTTACTGATGCATTATGAACATTATAAAGTTCTCGGCCTTTCAATGACACTATTAATGCAGACTGAGGTTAACTGCTGCTCGGCTAAAAGAGGGTCTTCTGTGCTGCTCGTGTGACAATAGTTATTATTAGCCTCACTGGTTACTGGCCCCACCTCTTAAACTGAAAGAAGCAAGAGTACCTTGAAAGGTCAGAAGGAGAATATGCAACTTACAGTCTTCAGCATATAGATACAGTATATAGTAGAATTATCGCAGTAGATTTACAACATTTAAATGTGACCGCCTTCCCACCAATGGACACGTTTTTTCAAGCAGCACTCCAACAAGTAGCAGTGTGACACTCTGTGAAGACAACTTAAAAAAAAACGTGTCTACCGGCCCAGTCTCTGTTACTCTCATACGCTGTCTTTGATATTTCTTGGGTGACTCAATATTTGGCAGAATCTGTTTTATTCCACCACTGCACTACCTGAATCTCTGAAGTTAGCTTGCAGCTTGTTAAACAAGAAAAAGATGTGGGTGAAGTAGAGGCGGTTCACTTGTTGTTCTCTGATAAAACTATATTGTTCCATTGTTTAACTAAGAACGTGGTGACAACGTCAGAAATGTAAACCGATCAGGGTTAATGGCTGTTTCAGATGGACAGATGAAAAGTCAAATGATTGTTATTGTATACTTTCTTAAAAATCTGATATTGATCACCTGGTTGATCAATATCAACCAGGTGATGAAGTTGGAGTTCTTTATTGTCACTTTTTTTTTTTATAACAGCTTTGAGTTTAGACTAGGGTTAGAATTCACCCTAAGCATTTATACTCCACATTGAATAATTTGAAATATATAAAATGTATTTTGCAGCACAACATCACCTCTATTACATTTATTTCTTCACTTTAACTTAAGCTAGTTGTACATTGTATGATTTGAGCCCGTTTTCGGCTTGGTCACTACCCTTACGACTGTCAGAGCTAGTCAAACGTAGTTTGTCGTGCAGTTTACAGGGGGCTCGAGGGCCGATCAGCAGCTCCTGTACAACTACTTGATAATCAGAAGGTTTTCTGGCATGTTTGAAATTTTGGTCCACTGAGTAAAATTTTCGCACAGTTGGAGCAAGGCCAGAACTCGAGCAACTGACGTCAGTGCCCTTTTTTCCCCTCACTGCGCATACTACTGGGTGTCTGAGATGCCTTGGTGACATATACCGGCATAATAATAAACAAGTAGTCATGAAGTAAGAAGGGAAGTTTATGGCTGGTAGAAACAGCAAAGCAAGGAAGAAAAATAATAATTAATAGCTGTCAGAGCAATGCTAGCTATCAAATTAACACTGTACAGTAAAATCTAGCTTGTTTACCTGCAATTATCTCTGTAAAATAGAGGAGCCATCATGTCCACGCCATCCTAGCCACCTACGAGTCCAGATTCCTCTGCGCTTCTTTAATTTTTAGAGGTTTTGGCACACAGAGAGGCAAAAATGGTCAAGACGGCTCGTTTTTTGTTGTTGTTAGTATATTGTTGCTAAACAAATTTCTTCCTGACTTGGATCTTTCTAACACAACAATGGACTGCAAGGCCGAAGGGTCACAAAAGGTCGCGCAGTGTACGCAAGGTCACGCGATAAGCAGTAAGCACTCCCCCTACAGGGGTCGGATGATCGAAAGGTTTTCTGGCATGTCACCTCGATCGGGTGACGTCAGCGCCTTCATTTCTCACGGCGCCTGTGAGAAGTGGCGGAGCGTCTCAGTTACCATGGTGACACAAAGTGTTGTAATCTTAAAAATAATAAGAAATAAGTTTTCATAATGTAGAAAGCGCAGTCTGTGGCTAATAAAAATGGAATGGTTCACAGTTGTTAGAGCGGTGCTTGCTATAAAGTTAACTGTTTATACAGTCAAACGTTTCACGCTTACCTCCAAGTCTCTCTACCAAATAGACCAGCCAAACTAGTATTAGTATACTGGTCCAAAAAACATCTAGGGTTAGGGTTCTGATAAGGGATCAGTCCTACGTGATCTTTGAATCCAAGGGGTTAGTAAAGCTCAGGATTTATAAGTATCCTCAGGCGAATGGTCATGAGATCAGTTGACTGATTACCATGACTTTTACTGGTTTTTATTTTGCTTGGGGGGCCAGAATTGGAATGCCCTTTTGTAAATGTGAGTTTGCACCACGCCTGTTGACCCAACTTATCTCACATATTACACTGCTCTGGGTTTCCCGCACGTGAGAACAGACCTGCTACATTCTTCTTCAGATAAACACTTGGCCCGATAAAGATCTCAACATGTTAACAACACTATGTCTGCACTGATTTTGATTTCTTTCAATACATAAACCAAACGGAGGAACTACCTTCAACACTGAAGTGTCAGCACAGATAAGCATTAAAACAAACACAAGTATAAAGGTCCTCCACATAATGCCATCTACATTTGGAAGATGTGAGAGTTTTTGTCATGTTTTGACTGTAAATCAGTAGAAGTTATGCCTACAGTATTTCTTGGAGGGACCCCTTTCTTTGAGGTTAACCATACACAGCGACCTGCTGTGGAATGTGTTTAATAAGAATACCTAAGTAAGCCAGTTGTTTAGTTGTGGTCGAAGCCCAGTAAATAGCCTTTGAGCTAATTAAGAGTCAAAGGCAGTTTTGGACAGTAAGGCGCAGAAGCTCAAGTTGTTACTTGTAGTTTGAATGACTCATGTCTGAATGGGCATTCAATTCCAGTCCCACCAACTTCTGGAATCATGAAAGTTTTTTGATCGGATCTGAAGTCTGTTCATTGACTGTGAAGTGAGCCACAGTAAAACATCCTGACTGGAAAGTGTCACCATCCACAGTTTTACATGTATACATTTTAGAGACTTGACAATGTCTTTAATCATCTATTCCGATCGCTCTGATTGCCGATCCTAATGAAAATGTTCCATGAATCCGTGGATTTCTGTTTTATCTGTAATAACCATGCTTCTCAATACAAATTCAAAGGAAAGATATAATCTAGGTCCTCTGACAGTCCTACAAGTAGAGCAAGCACCTAATTGTGTTTCTCTCTTGTCTAGATGATTTGATTACAAACCTAGTGTGCTGACAGTCATCCGTCACTCCCTATTTGTTTCTCTGAAAGAAACCTATTTTTGTGAAAGGTCATCTTGAGCCAAGGCTATGTTGAAATATTTTACTTGCCTGCAGGGAATTCTTTTTCTGTTTGAAGAGAGTTTTGTTGTGGTTCATCCAGCGTAGGTGGGAGTTGGTCCATTTGGAAAACACTCCTGTACCATGCAGTGCTTCATCTCCAAACCTCAAGACTGGGTACTACTCTTGACTCTCGAGAGGTTATTTTTGGTTGTGTCTGGGAAACATATAATCACATGTGGTGCTAGGGGCTTCTTCCTACCAACAACTTAGCCATGTATGCGTCAGTCTCTTTCGGCCAAATCGGGCCTAGCAAGGTTTCTTTATATCTTTGTCATTAATCGTCTTATACAGTGTATCATAGTCATTTTTCTGTTGTCTAACTTGGCTAAGTCCCCCTTGCTGACCCTCTCTGACTGGCCTCATTATTGCGGTCACATAGAGATCTGGTAGATTTCCTCTGCTGGTATGGCAGAGTACTGTTCTGCTCAAGTCATAGACTTCCTCAGGAAGCCCCTTAGGTGGGTAGACTGTGCCCGTGCCCTCACCTTCCTTGATGGACTTCCCCGTTGGGTTCCATAGCCAAGACTATATCTTTTAGAAAGACTTCTACTCCAGTCAGTATATAGATTTTTCAGGATATCCTCTTGATCTACGTGTCCTCACTTGGTTTTTTTTCCTTTTACTATGATTGGTTGTTAGTACTGTGAAACCACTGCTCCAGTTCTGTGAAAAATGGAGAACATGACATCTTTTGTGCTGGTACAGCTGGTGTAACAGGATGAATAGATTGCTATTAGTAAAGGGTGGATGACTCACTGTTGTTATTATGAGGATTCACATGGCGTGTCAATCAGGTGATGTTTTGGTTCATGATGATAGGGTGAACCTTGACAATTCTATTGGCTGATTAAGTGGTACGGTGCAACAGAATGTAAGCCAGCTCATGACTAAAACAACCTGCTGCACCTGTCCTGAGGTTGTGTGGTGAGTGTGATGACACTTATTACGTTTCAACATTACATCAGAAGGCTCAGTTGTAAGCTGTCATTGCCCTCTCCTCCAAACAATGGGTAGTCATGAGGCCAACCCTGTAACAATAGCTTACCTCATGCATTCTACCATTCAATTCCTAAATAACTCAGCCCCTCTTTTATGGCAAGGTCAGGTATGTGAGCCCACAGGATAGACAAGAACACACACAGTCCCGACGGATCATAGCCTTTTAAAAGGACTTTATTCATGACTATAAAAAAATAAGCATTTTTATTAGATGCTTTTAGTCATTTGAAATTATGTGGAATACATGTATTGAGTGTAAACAGCTGCCATAATTATCTTTTCATAGCATGATAAGGCCAAGACAACACTATACTACACCATTTATACACTCTAGAGAAAGCAGCGTCAATAAAGTGCTCAAGTTAACAACACTGCCTTGATGTAAAATATGTTATAATGTTATGGTTTGTCATTAATGCATATGTCATTGCAATACCAAACCCATGTGCATGTGCGAATGGAGACACTGGCTGCTTTATACTGACCTACTGAATGTCCAAAGAGAAAATCCTGTGGGGTACCCGGATTGTTAAGCGTGGCTACTTGATTAAGTGAGCATCTACTGGATCTACTGCTGCTTTCACACACTCCACTACCTATCAGAAGCACATTTTACAGCAGTATCCCAAAACATTTTCTCTGTCGTGTCTTGTCTGAAGTCTGAAGTCTGGAAACAGAAGTGACATGCCACACTTTTGTCCATTTGGAAAAGACTCCTGTACCATAAAGTCTTCTCCTCTGAGCAGACAACCTCGTAGACTCGTAAATCACACATGCAGACTGTCTGCACCGTTAATACACAAAAACCAAAGCTCCAAAATTCTTGCTTGGGTGTTGTTCTTTTTATGACTATTGTTCAAGTCCAAACAAGGAGTTTCCCTCACATTCATGGTGGAGGCACAGTTACATCAGCTGAAACAGTGTTAGACTCACTTAAAAACAGATATTAAAACTGGATGTTTATTGCTCTGGTTCATCCGTTTGAAAGAGTATTTTTGGAGTGGGAATCGTTTTAAGTGTTATTAGTAATGGTAATATACCAAAACATAGAATCTTCTATTCATTCCAGGTCAGATGAACAGAGGGGATGTACTATTCATCCTCAAAATCTCTCAATCTTCATAGACTCCTGATGTTTCATCCTCACCCCTGCTCCCATAAATCATCCTTAGCCACCATCCACCTTCATGCCACATGCTGCCATGCTTGCAAACTGCTTACGTCAACCACTATCACCACCCATCTAATCTTTTACTCCTACACTGAGTCAACATCGATCAGCCATAACATTATAACTACTTGCAGGTGAAGTCAGAGCACCGATAAATCGATTATCTTGTTGCAATGGTACCTGTTTGTGCCACAGAGAGGCTACTGTGGCACAAACTGTTGAGAAAGTTGATGCAGGTTTTGCTAGAAAGGTGTCAGAATGCCCAGTGCATCGCTGAGCTGTCTTGGTGAAAAAATGAAAAGAAATGGTGAAAAATCCTACATTATATAACATTATAACCGCCTCATCTAATAATAGATAGGTGGTTATAATGTTATAGCTACTATAGTTTTTGTAATAACAGGTTAACCCATATAAAGTGTATTTGTATTATTGCACTGCCATTATTAGTATGCTCTAATGGTAGGATCAAATAGATGAAATAAGAAACTTGTATCCTTAATCAAAATGATTTGCTTGACAGATAATCATCAACTGAAATGTCATGTTCATAGCAGGTCTAGAGTAAACAACATCAGTTTAACTTCTGTCAGTGTGATTCTCCCAAACCTAGTTTCCCTGTACAGATGTTTTCATGTACGGTCTCACGGTAGATGTACCGCACTGAGCATTTGCAGTGTCACTTTACAAGCTAGTGCAGGAGGCGGATGTGAGGGACAGCTGTGTTGGACCACTCTGAGCTCCTGCCTCCGGAGAATTGGAGGAATCCCAGTTATCTACACACAAACACACACACACACACACGCGCGCCAACAGTCGGAGAACATTAAGCCTGTGCGGATTTACCTGTCCACAGCTGAGGTTTTCATTTAATGGCCTGTGAGAGTGGGGGCAGGAAAATGTCTTGATTAATTCTGCTGCCACGACCCAACTCCTGCAATGCCAAAGTAATCACTGTGGCTCGAGTGACCCTTAATCAAGAGGTGTGTGGTCTCAGGACAGGGTTCATTGTTATCCTCTAGATGTTCGAAATAAATCAGTGCACTCGCGGCAAATGTATGTTAATTAAAACATCTCTGAGCTCTGTGATAAGTGTGTGCTTTCGGATGATGGGGGGAATGAAGGTGAAAGCCTGTTTCTGCTCATGTAGTGCTCCCTTTGGGAATCTCTGTCATCCCAAACCACATGCCTGGCCAGAACAGGATTTTTCACGTATAGAGAGAGGGAGGATGGATCACGGCCAGACAAACTGGACTATTGAGATGGACCATGTGTTTGTCAGCAATATTGTGTTCAGTGCCTTTTCGTAACATGTCCATTAAGCTATCTCTTATGCGATTGGCCTTTGTTTTGGTCGAATGTTTTTGAAATCTCCTGCGTGCATGCGTGGGCATGCTAATGTGTGTTCACAGAGACCCTGTGTGTGTCTGTCTGTGTGTGTGTGTGTGTGTGTGTGTGTGTGTGTGTGTGTGTGTGTGGGTGTTTGTGGGTCCATGTGTATGCGGGTGGCATACTGACAGTGATCCATTCATTTGCGGCCTGGCACCGAGATAGGGAGTCCAGTTGAGAAAGACAGGGACTGAGAGAGACTGTTCACACCCTGCATAGTGACTCAATGCTAGCTGTCTGCCTGGCACAGATTAGATCAACACTGATGAATATTTAACAGTTGACCATCACTCCTAAAATGGCCTACAATTTGACCACGACCAGAGATTGGAGTCTGTTTTCTCTCCAACATTAAACAGCAAAAAGAGGCTGGTCTACATCCTGGAAAAATCCGTTAGGGCTCAAATAGAAAGAATACATTTTTTTTTAAAATATTGAGAACGTTTTTTGTTGGCCTTGAGCACGACTACCAAACTAAATGAATGCACTGATTACAACAAAGATCTGTTTTTTCATTCAAAGTCTGAGACCCGGAGTAATGTGTGTATCGCTGCGCAGAAATTTATGAAGGAATGCTGCTCGTGCTGGTAGACAGCGTACAGCTCGAAGAGTGCAGCACACACAGTGGGTGTTTAGAGCTTTTACGGGTATTATATGTTGTTAAGTTGCCATTGCAAAAGATAACTTACTCTCAATAACATTCCATGATTTATTAATGGTTAGAAAATAATAGTCATGATAAAATCTACCGTATTTCATACAAGATATGTAACAATTAATCAAATGTATAGAGATTTTGTTTTCATAAAATCCTTATTTGATACGGTAACACTTCTTAGGCCTAACTTTCTCAAACCAAAACCAACTGAGCCAGGCTTCGTTCCACGGTCCAAGGAGTACGATGTTAGACAAGGTCTTTTCTGTTTGGAGCACAGCTTCCTCCCTCAAACTTAAACACGACCTCCACACAAAGACAGGAAAGCAGCTGAACTAAACGACTGCAAAGCGGAAGAGTGTGTTTGGGTTGGAGTCCTGTGGATGTGTGATGAGGTTAAGGTCAACCTTGATATGAACCTCGAAAAAACCCAATGACAAAATCCAAGATTAAACCAATGCTTGCCAGAGACACTCGCTGAATGGGATTTGATAAGAATGAAAAAAAACATCAAAGTTATACTATTCTTTCGGGGTATTTTTATTTTTGTTAGTACGGAGAATGATTGAAAGTGTGAATGGGATAAACAATACATCTGTACATGTCTATTTAAAAATAAAATCTTTTTTTTTACTAGTTATTTTACCAAATTTATCAGTATCAGTATTTGTTACTTCCAAAAAATGAATTCCTTATATATTTTAATAAAATTGATCCCTATCATCCAGCAACGACAACACTATATATATATATCTATATCTATATATAGATATAGATATAGATATAGATATATATAGATATATATATATATTCAATAAGTTCATAAAATCTTTGTGGCAGTTTTGCAAATGGTGATTTGAGAATGATTATTTGTGAATCCCGCTGCCATCTGATTTACTCAAATGCACGCCTGTGCTATTTATTCACCACTAATTGTAAGTGTGTGTGACCGCGTTCTCCTTAAAGGTGTGCTGAGAACATATGTTTGTCACACAGGGTACTACTTCATCTTACTACTGCTACCACGCACCAAATCACTGGTGGGATGTGGCAAAATGATAGAAACTGCAGCCGAAGAAAAAGTAGATACTGCCACAGTAGATATGCCCATTATGGAATATATTGAAAATCTTTGTTTTCACTTCACTGTTATAGTTACTAGTTGTCCAAATGGAGGTTTTGCAAGGATCAGCTTTCCTCTCTCAGGATGTTGAAATCCCCTGGCTAAACCATTCCCTCTTCCTCCCTCCAGGATGGTTCTCTGGGCAACATAGATGACCTTGCACAGGAGTACTCTGAGTACTACAACACCTGCTTCAGTGACGTCAGTGACCGCATGGAGGAGCTACGCAGGAGACGGGTCTCCCAAGAGCTTGACATGGTAATAACAAAATAAAAATGTCCACCTGTCTCTTCTCGTAAAGCCGCAATGAGTGGCTCAAATCAGCCACAGATATCTTGTTGTCTTCTTTGTATGCGTGTTTCCACAATTTGTTTTTCAAAAGATTTATATCTTCATTTTGGAATACTCTTTAATCTTCTTTGTGTAATTCCTCTTGTTTATATAAGCGGAATTTAAGGCTTTCCCCTAAAGTTTCTGTGAGGGCACTGGTGGATGAAGGTATCTCATGGTCCACTTCTGATGACTAAAAAACACCATCTCAAATAAATAAGAAAACAGAAGACACCAAAAAAAAGGGATGTTAAATTGAAAAGGAAACTAACCGGATATATTCAGGATATATTCAGCATATATTCAGCATACACATTCAGCAAACTGCCGCCTGCCGATTAGGTTTTCAATTTAATATTTAATATTTCCGTAAGCACACTTTGAACATTTGCTTGATCGGTTTTATCTCCCACATCGCTTTCACTTTTCAAAAGGGAAACTTGTATTCCATCGTAGCTTTTGTGGGAACTTAAGTTCATGTTTGTCTGTACCTGATGACGGTTAGGTCAGTGGGGAACCCCCCTGGTTGCCAAGCTGCAGATGAATGTATGAAGGAGTTCTGCTCGTGCTGCGACAGAGGGACCCGCTCGAAGAAGTGGTCCACATATACAGGAGCGAGTGTTATTAAATGGTCATTTAGTAATCACTACAGGGCTTGATCACAATTAATACAATTATTTTCAATCCTTAAGGCTGTTATGTGTCACAAATATAAAAGACCTGTCAGAAAAAATAACCCGCGCCACAGATTCTTCATACCCTTATATTATGTTACTTCCGCTTTAGTATTTTTTTGTTTTAGCCGCTGTCCAGATTTTCTCTTCTCATATATTTTTTTCTGTCATTACTGGTTCTCCGTCTTTATACGAGGCCTCTTCTGCTTGAAGTTAAGCATGTGGTTTTGGTTGGGCTGACAGATATGGCTTCAGCTGACAGCTGATTTATCATTCTCCTCCTTTTAATGACTGCAGGCCAACATCCTGTTCTCACAGCTTTGGGGAGATAGATCGGACCATATGAAAAATCCCATTTATGGATAGAAAGATGGATTTTGCTTCTGACCACAGGTTAAGTGCTCCCTCTGTGTGGCCATCATCTGTAGTTTTCCATCATGT
The DNA here is from genome assembly GCA_009660295.1 of Lophius piscatorius. Taxonomy (NCBI): domain Eukaryota; kingdom Metazoa; phylum Chordata; class Actinopteri; order Lophiiformes; family Lophiidae; genus Lophius; species Lophius piscatorius. Next base: position 12,890 of record VRLP01002513.1, read on the forward strand.
GACGCTCGCAGTAACTTGGATACCTCTGGATAGTTCGTAGCGTGAAAGAAGAGTAGGGAGAGAAAAAACCTGATTGACATCTCTAAAAGTTGCAGTATCAACCCAGGCTATATGGATTAAACCTTTTCTGGAATTTCAGAGCACTGTTCTTTTCTGAAATTATGTCTGGTGAATATTTAGAAAGATAGATTAATAGATAAATACATACTTGATGCAGAAGGAAAAGTAAGAATTCTTGAGCAGCCCTTTCTATATCAAAGGGAACAGTAGATTTAGACCCGATTCCTTCCGTTGTATTTAGGATTGGCATTTCAATTAAAGAAATACTGTTCGATAGTCACCCAGAAGTATTGGAATGGTATTCGAAGCTGCATTGCCAAGACCATGATAGCATGTTCTTTATTTTACGTTCTTTTTCTTACAGACTGACGCTGCGTGAGAACAACCTGCTGACAGTAATAACACATTACTTCCAGGCACAAATAAAACAATGGCAAAAAGGTTTCTTATGACAGAACCATAGTCATTCATACCAATAGATTTTTATAATTAAACGACTCTCCGAAAATCATTTTCCATTCTTAATTCGAATATTGCGAGACAGTACTGCTAATAAGTATTGAAGGCAAGCTTTCTTTCCATCTTCATTTTTCCATTCTGGAAAGCTTCGTACTCAAAGGCTAAAAGGCTGAAATATCTGCAAAACAAGAGCAAAAATAGAGAAAAGTCTGCATAAACCAATATATACATTGGGGGATTGAACCCCAACTGGATATGGCGAATAATAGACTTGCTCAAAACTTTGACTCAACTGAAAACAAGGACCGTGGTATGAGTCCTGAGTCAGAAAGAGTAGTAAAAAATGACTGTGTCTTTTGAAGTGTGTCCAGAAATGAGTGGCTACAAGCCAAGATTATGCTGCAGCCTGAGAGTAGACGGTTGGAGAAGGTCACCATGTTCAACGGCAGTGTTAATAGTAGGTCATTTAGTAAGTGGTGCCACTGAGGGACGTGGCCTTTATATAGAAAGACCTGTCATTTGTTAAGGGTGTTGTCTGGTAGGTATTTGCTTCAGGACCCACTCCCTCTCCGGTGTTTGTCTTTGTCACGGCACCAAATGTTTAGGTCAGTTTTTTTTCTATTATTGACGAGTAATATGGATCTTGTCACGTCTGTTGTACGGGGACTTTTGGAAACTAAGCTTTGGTCAGGATGGTGACATGGTTTCTGTTCCCAAATTTTTTTTCGCTTAGTCCAGTGAGGTTATTCATCATCTACAGTAACAGATCGGTGGTTTCCTCCTCGGGAATTTTGATTTCTTTCATGAGAAATGGTTTTGCAACACTAGCAAACATTTTACAAAAATATGTTGAGCTTTAGGTTTTGGTTTTGTGTTTACTGGCAGTATGTGCCTGTTGAGCACTCGTGGGGCCTCTCAGTTAACAAAGTAACGGTTGTCTGTTGTGGTAAAAAGTGGAGCTCTGCCAATTAGGAGCTGATGATAGAGACTTTCGGAGATGATTATCAATCTACCTTCCTGTCTGGTCTTTGCTGGGTTGTTCCGATGCATATTCATGTTAGTTTTATGGCTAGCATGTACAAAGGGGGTTAGATAAACATCCTCCTTGGGGAATGTGACCTATGGATTAGTGCTACCGTACACAGAGTCCCAGTGCTCCTATTGACAGCAAGAGTTGGGATGGATGTCATTACAATGCTTACTGATAGAAGTCATTGAAAGTACTCACATGGAGTATCAATAGTTACGTTTCTTATATAGATCATCTTATTTCAGTTGACAGTTCAGTTGATTCAATCATTTACAAGGTGAAGAAAGGAGCATTTAAATCTATTTTCATATTGTTTTGCCTTTATTATCTATCAAACCCCAAGAGATTGATCATTTACAAAAATTTAATTCGGAGTTGAGTCAAATTTTCCAACTGGACTGAGCCCCCCACCATTTACCTCTCCAAAGTTTCAGGAGTCCGGTCTTCATGTTTCCCCACTGACTGCGAGGTTTGACACTTTTTCTCGCGCTAAATAATAATAAGTATGATCCCCATTTGTTAAAAATTTGGGTTCTCAAAATTCACAAACTTCTCAAAGCACAAAAAGCTACCCAGCAACAACTTATTATTATAAAGCTCTCTCTAGAATCATCACAACATGGCGGGTTCCACCAAAGGGTACCCACAAGTATCTGTAGATAAGAAAGGCTTTTTCTGAGCTAATGTAAAAAAAAAAAAAAGTTTTTATTTTCAGCTGATAATACACAATAAAAAATATAGTTGTGTATTAAATATTATCAGGTTAATATCAGCATGTCTCTCAAACCGCAGGGATTGACCAGAGGCAGTCGATAAAGTGGTTTGGAATGTTGGGTTATCAGGCCCTCCATCTCCACACATGTATATGCTGTAAATCAGTATGACGAATTACAGGAGAAACTGTGCTAATATGTGTAATTTGAAAGTCACCGGAAAACAAGCAGGCATGGAGATTCGATGTCTTGATGGTTTGGCCTAAATCCTCAACTTCACGGTCTGATTGTTGACCCCGGCTGAAACACCTTTGACACAAACTACTCAGTTGCTGTCAAATAGATCGGTTAGCCCCAGGAATGCTTTCGCTAACCGAATGGTTTCATAGTGGGAGGTCAAGATGGAGCGTTGATTTGTTTTGCCTAGAGGTGGGACCAAGAACATTTAGTTCGCTAATCCTTTCATGAAGTTTGTCAAGGCATCTTTGTTCATCATGGTTAAAACTACAGTAAAGAATACTGTCAGGAAATCTGTTGCTTATTTGTCCTTTCTACCATCAGACTTTTGCCTAGAAACACGCCAGCTCAACATGCTAAAACTACAATCCCATTGTTGCCATAAGATTACCTTCAAATGATGTATGCATGTCTTCTTTGTTGGAATTACCCTTGTGGAAAGCAATTGGTGTATTTGTAATTCTGCTGTATGATTTGTTAGTCTGCGATGGGATGGTGACTTAGCATTGGAATTTCTGTAAAATCTCCGGTATTTGTCTTGAAATACCAAAACAATGAAGATCCGCAGGGCTTAGGAATGCTTCACACTGCAGAAGCTAGTAGGCCAGGCCTTCAAGTATGCAAGTATGCACATTCATAAACACACACATACTCTCTCTTTCTCTCTCTCTCTCTCTCCCCCTCTTTCTCGGTCACTCTCTCTCTTTCTCACAAGCACGGTGGAAAAAGGTGGAATGAGGCGAGAGAGAGAGCGCTGATGGGTTCATGCATTGATGTAAGCATGAAGCAGCTCAGAGTTGACATGGCGCACACTGAGAAACGGTATTTGTACTTTGGTGGGTGAGATTTAAATTTACGATACAATCGCGTGTCCGTATGTCTGTGTTCTTCTTTTGAGATCTTTTCAGTTCGCCAGTCGTCAACTAGACTTTTCAGGTGGTACCTCTCGCAATACATGTGCAGGCCTGCTTTGCAAACCCAACACATTGTTGGGTGTATCGGTGTCCCTCCCTTAACCTGGCTTTTCTATTTTTGAGGAAAACCAACCAAACCATTTTTGATTGAAATGTTTATTTTGAATATGTGAAGAATAAGATACAGCACACAAGAAACAATGTTTAAAAAATAACGGGTTAATAATAATGGGTTAGCCGTTCAATCCCAGCAATCTATGTGTCGTAGGGTCCTAGAGCAAGACCCCGGATCCCAACATGCTCTGCGAGTGCCTCAAAGGGGCTGACCACTGCTCCTAAGGGATGGATCAAAGGCAGAGAGATAATTTCACATTCTTCATAACGTGATTAATAAACGTTATAATATTAATTCACCACTGGAGGTATACTCAGTAGCTTGTTTTGAGAAACCGTCTCTTTTGTGCTCATCAGTAGTTCTACCCGTTCCCTCTCTTCAACAGAGTCCATTCCTGCCCTAGCGAACAGAATTTACTGCAGATTGTGGATTAATAATGGATGCAATGTGGTGCAGGGACAGTTTACTGGGGCTTTTGATGTTTGTTGTATGAATGTGTGTGTGCACAAGTGGTGTGGTTGAGTTGCTACAGATCTTTCCCTGTCTGCAGACATTGTGATCCTAATTAAAGAGATCTCTCTCGCCCTTACGCTCCCTCACTGCTCTCTCTTATTCTAACGAATTTCATTCGGTCTTAGGAAATCTTAGTCTTGAATTCCCTAGACTCTAGCATGTGCATACACACAGAGTGTGTGAACTTCGAACCAAAAACCCTGTGGATATCTAGAGGGAAAACAGATGCACATTCACACGCATACATGCCAATTCAGAGTAAGTAGGGCAGTATCTCAAGCCGATACGCTGCTGCAAGCTGGTAAGTTCATGGAAAGGGAAGCATACTCCCTCTGGGAGTGTGTAGTAAGATGTAAGTCTCACACATATACAGACAAGCCCTCATCAATGCACTCATTTGATATTCTCTTAGAAACTATGCCAGTTATGCTGGCAACTTCTTCACCATTCTCCTTTTTTTTTTGCTTCTTAAGCTAGGCTGTCAGAGAGAAACCTTTGGAAGCTTTTACTTGGATTTTCCCTCAACATCCTTGGTTGTGACATCTTCATCTCACATACCTGCACTGTAGAGCAAACGGGATGTGGACTCTGTTTGTTGTTTTGCTGTTCATCTCTTAATTATTTCAACATCTTCCCAGTGTTTCTTCCATGTCAGAGAAGGACCACACTGACAAACCGTTAAGGAAAATGAGAAGGAGAAAGAGGAACAGAGATCAACTTTGTGTTTTTGTCTCTTTAGAGCTCTGTCTGCGGTCCTGGGTTCGGACATTTCTTTAGGTCTGTGTCCATGTCCTGTTGACATTGTGCCTTTATATGTATATTGGCAGGACCAGCAAATCTCTTCTTCCATTGCGGTGCTGAGTTGCCATCAAAGAGGATCTGATACTGAAACAAATCCAGTGCTACCTTAATATCTGCGTCTTTGTGTGCTTGAGAGCCCGTACCTTGTTCCTTCTTTATATGGGTTTGTGCAAGTATGTTCGCATTTTTGGGCACCATGAAGTTTCTCAAACAAATCAAGCAGCCGAAGGTCTTTTTGTTTTGTTTCTTTGTCTCACATGCTTTTCCTTTGCAGGAGAAATACTTTCAGTTCTGATCCTGCCCCAGAATTTTCCTAGCTGGCATTGTGACGGCGACAAAACCTAGACCTCTGTAGGACTCCCTGCTTTTTGACTTATGGGAATCACCCGTATTCCCCTCGGACCGCCAATCTCCTCAGAGCTCTTCCGACATTATTTGATTTACTTTCCAAAGACACCTTGGGAGCCATCCCTCTTCCCGCTTGATCACTGTAACGGACTAATAGATATACAGGCAGCTGGTTAAAGCTGGGCATGGGCAGTGTGCTAAGCTACCAGCTGCACTACATTCAAATGGTAAGCTTCACCGCACTGAAGCTATTCTCCAACCTCCAAAATCATTTGACCTGCATGTATGGATACCAATGAGACCACCACAGCCATCTTATAATAATATTTCATCTAGCTCTGTAGTGTGTCTGTGTTCCCTGGAGCAAATCCATCATCCCGAGGACTCCTTAGTATTGTTACGGACTGACTAAAATGTATTTTTTTGTCTACACGTATATATCTGTGTATGGCTGTGGTGCCACTGACTTTTCCTTAGCAAACTGCTTGCTTGAACTTGTCAAATGCTTGAAAAGATGTAACTTGTGTGGACAATACCATTGTAATTGATGGATAAAAGAGCTACAGAAAAGCTTTTAGCTATTAGGAAAAGTGTGACGCTACCAACACACTTTTCACACTACTAATCTGAGAACACATAGAATGACGAAAAAATGTATGATTTATTACAACAGAAGATGTATGGTATTTAGTCTATAAGAAAGTCTTTGGCACTCCAACTCTTCTGGGAGATTTTGTTCAAAGAGTCTTTGCCCTGAGCCGCAGCATCGAATATCCCCCTTATGGAGTCTGTATACTGGTGGTGGCAGCTTATGACTCTGCTGAGGATGACGAATGATGAGGCTGAATGATCAGTGATCACTAAGTGGATTTGTAGAGCTGGAGGATATCAGGAAACAACTAGATGTAGGGAGATGGGGATGGGCTAAGAATGCAGGTGTGGCGTAGCGTTTGGAATTATTGAGGCTACCTGAACCAGTACAGCTGATATGAACTGCTGCCCCAGACCGTGAAGCAGGTAATGGAGACCAAGCATGTGTGAAATGTGAGGATAATAGAGGGGTATGAGCAATAACCATGGCCAGAAATGAATTATTATTGACTAATGTACCAGAAAATAGTATGTCTGATTGATCTTTTGCTAAATTTCCATTTAAACTAGTGACAATGTGACTTCTAGCGCTACTACTATCCAACACTACAGATGGTCAAGGGGACTGCTTATGTCAATGACAAATAACTCGCAATCTGTAAAACCAGTGAGGACAAAAAAAAGACATTTCTTCACACCCGAAAACGCACAACGAACTTAATCAGATACTTCAAAATAAATCCCCCCGAGGAACATATCAAGTTAAGCCAATGTTAGCAGAGCGGCTAAAGCTAACGGGAACTCAGAGTCAGCGAAAAAGCCCTGAAGTCCCTGAACAAAGCCGACATATTTTTCACTTTTAAACACCAAGAAAATGGCATCGGTGCAGCTCTACTTTTAAGGAAGACTAAGTTAGGTCCAACTACTAACCACACTCTGACATAAGGAATTACACACCCTTGCCAAAACGTGAGTCAAAGAAGAAAGAAAATGTTAAGTCACAGGTCACTCTGATCAGGAAACCTGGCAGATCAAGAGCAGATAGCACTCTAGCTTCAATTATCCGTTGTCTGCTATATCCTGCAATTTAATAAAGGGTGGAAATAGAATATGATTCACGTTTCTCAGAAGCGACTCATTTCCTATTTCCTATTCCTAAAAGACAAATTGATTGTAGATTCAGGAAAATCCCTGAATGTACAGCAACGATTGTTATTTATTGGTTTCGGGAATCCAAGAACCTCCCTAAAACTGTTTATGCTGACAAAACCTACTTGTCTGATGTAAAATATCTAATCCAACCATACTACTAATACTTATTGTCCAGTAATTACTTGGATCTCCAACAAGGATGCTCAATTGTCCTGTAAAGTAAGTGAGCAAGTACTCGGCGACAATGGCGAGAAAAAACTGCCCTTTAACGGGCAGAAACCTCGAGCAGATCCAAGACTCAGGGTGGACGGACTACTGCCATGACCGGTCGGGTTTGAAAAAAAAAGAGAGTGAGAGCGAGAAAGAGAGAGAGACGGGTGAGGAGAGATACCATAGTATCATTGAAACTAAATTCCACACACTATGAGATGGGAAAATCACATCTTACAAAGGGTAAAACCAAACAATACAAAAAAAAAAAATTTGTATGTGGTCATGAGACGTTTACAATAAATCTTCTGTATCTGGTGAAGTATTGAAAATCAGATAGAAATGAGAAATGACGATTGTGACACTTCCTCAAATGTATGCCAAAAATAGCTCAAAATATAGGGAAGCAACAAAGTCATCTACTCTTATCTTTCGCTAAAGCATTTTTTTGAGTCACCGCCACTCTTAAGTTTTGCGCTCTATACAGTCTGCATCATAATTAGAGGTGCACGTATCGATCAGTGCCGGGAGTCCCAGTTTGATGAAACCGTTATATGGCCAAGCAGCCTCACTTGAGGCCGATTGGTTGCGAGTTATACGCATGAGCCCTACACGCACACCAAGCATTAGCTGCGGTGGCTCCAAACAAACTCACAAGAAAACCAGAACACGGAGCCCGCTATTTAAAAGACCAGTAAGGACAAATAAGCGGTGGACAGAAACGTTCGGCGCAACCATCTTATTCACACACTTCGGACGGGGGTACATTAAATTCAGCAGGTCAGAATCCATACAAGGTGATGGCCAGACTTATGGCCACTGTAATCCTTCAAAATATGATGATGATGTATGATTTTAAAACTTTAAAGAAAAAAAAAACCCTAGCTAAAAATCTTAAGCTACCCTCAAGCTCCTGTGTTAAACAATCACATGCTGCAGGATAAAATCAAAGTTTCAGACTTGTTATAATTGTATGGCCTCTGTGTCCGTCTGTCTGTAGAAGTATGTGCTCTGAGGCATATCTCTAATTGGATATGCCAAGACGAGCATGCCTTCTACCTGCACCAGCCACATGGAACAGTACGTGGGTTTACATGGGACACTTTTCTCTTTTCCAAATTAAACCTTTCTGAATTGCAATGTCGGTCGCCTGTTTATATGACATGTGATCTTTTCCGACCCGGTGTTTACATGCATCGAATCATTTAATCGGAAACGCTTTCAGAATGCGCAGACGATCCACACACCCGTTCATAAGGTGGGGAGAATGCTTCGGTGAGTTGGGTGCCCGATCGCCAACATCCGCCCAGAAGACTACGTCAAAGAGGGCATGCGCGTATTTGACATTTCGCCCAATTAACTTACCAAATATGTTAAAGTCTTTCAAACTTGCAATGAATAAATCACTCTCCGAAGTCGGCGTATTTAAAATGAATCGCAACGCTGAAAAAACTCGGCAGAGCATTACGTCAGGACCCTGGGCATGCGCAGATACAACTCAAACAGAAAGCTTTCCGGTACAGCGTTTACATGCAGCGACTCGGAAAGGCTTTCCGAAAGGATTTTCACCACATCCTTGAAAAGGAATGAAATCTAATTCGGAAAGGCTCTTTCTATTCGGAAAGGGGTGTTTACATGCAGCATTTTCTTTCCGATTAGACGTCTTTTCCTAATCTTTTCCGAATCTTATTAGAATTGGGCCGTCCATGTAAACCCACCTAGTCATAACATCTTTGATAAAGGACTGGTGTGCAGGTTTGAGAAGGTTCTTCTTAAGAATCAGGCCAGAATCTGGATATCTGTTTAAATCATCATGATTTATATGGCTAAATCATTTGCCATTGCCCAGTGTTATTCACTAGCAGTAAAAACAAGAATTGCAGGTTTGGGGTAATTGATGCAAGTCTTGACTTGTTGAGTTTTTGATGGAAGTGTTATTTGTGTACACACGCGCGCTTGCGTATGTTTCTACTGATGTGCAGGTGTGTCTACAACAACCTTCCCAGGTAAATCTTTTATTTTACAAATGTTAGCACTGTCATCCACTGTAAATGTAGGTTACTGCCCTTTCTTCTCCATATACAGATCTTTTTTGTCCCTCTAGTCTTCACAGTTTTTATCCTAAAGCGAGTTGACTTTTTTTTTTTTTTTTGACTCAACCCTCTCTCATTATTTTTAGGAGAAGCAGGACCCAAGCAGCACCTCCCTGCAGCTCCGTACTGAGATCCAGGTAGGCGTTACACACATGTGAACAGAACACTAAGCTCTACCTTTAACCTCAAAGGTAATTCAACACCTTTCTGCTTCTCTCTGTCCTCAGGAATCTTTGGGCTTCAGCAGTGAGGTGTCCACCCCAGAGACGGACAGAAAGTATGTCAATTTTCCAGCATGTTATCACTGAAATATGTGGCTGGAGCCAGCGAAACCGTGAAATATGCTGGGGTTGAACTATGTCTGTTTCATGACAAAACAGTGTGCAGCACAGCCTGTGTCTGCATCGCATCAGACGCTACATTCCTTCACACAAAATCATGTATCACACTTAGATCTTCTGCATGTGTGCAACCAAAGATGGAGAGGGTCAAATGGAAATAAATGCACCTTCACATATTGCAACCTGATGTTGGGGAATAGAGATCATCTCCTCAGGTTGAGAGGAGAACAGAGTTAGCAAGATTATGCCGTTAGGTCCATGACTTTTTCAATTAATCTGAAAAACATTTTTTGAAAAAGAAGTTGGGGTACCTCCGGCAACAAAAAATGTAAATGCAGTCTTTGATCTTATCCACTGTCATGCTACTGAGCAAATGTATTTTTACTAGATATTAATGAATACTGCTTACAATGTTCATCCATCGTTACTGCAGTTTTTAAACCTAAAGCATTTATTATTACAGCCAACTCATTCATTGTTTTATATCCTAACCCAGGATAGAGGAGGTTCCTGGGAGAGCGTGCAGCACAGTCCAGTACGTACACTAACATCCCCATATCCCTTTGCTATATTTTCATTTTTATTACACCGTCTTCTTTGCTCTGAAGCCAAAGATTAATTTCATCATATTTAGATGAGGCATTCACACATGCCCCCTCAAGCTTACACCCCATCTGTGGTTAACGAAAAACTACTGACCGCTTCCTTCGGGTGACCTGCTCAGTCCGTCAACCATTCTCTGTTCTCTGCCCGTCAATACTTCCTTCCTGGCTTTGTGTCCAGCCGAGGAGAGGGGGAGTACGAACGAAAGAGCAGGATGGAAACGCACATGGGTGGGGTTCCTTTTCACATGTTCCTCCGGTCCAAAATGTGTGTGCTAATTTCTCCCGCCCTCTATTTCGTGTGTATCAAATTATCCGTCACAGCCCAACATGAGATCACCGTTAGGCCTACTCACATTAAAACAATCCGGGTTGGGGTGCAAAACAGTCTTCTAACAGAGTCACACATTTGGTCCCTTTGTTGGTACTGGGTTCATCCAATCTTTCTTAAACGACTCTAAATGTCAAGAATACAGTACATCAAAATGTTCCCTCCCCCCAAGATGAAGTGTCATTTGTTCCCCACCATCACCCCTGTGTGACCTCTGGATGAATTGTCATATTCATGTGACGACCACATGCAGCAGACGAAACACATATCATTGACATGATCTCTTCTCCCACGGCTGTTTATGTTGAACAGGCAAATTCTGAGGGTGATGGGAACCAGATGCCAAATTTCAAAAGACGTCTCTGTCCTAACGTACCTGCCTTTTCTGTTCCTCCTGTCAGTCTGGATTCTCTCTTTCCTCCTTTCTCGCATGTTTTCCCTCGCAACAACACGCCTCGTAAACGTTGTTCCTTCAATCAATCATGAACCGTCTTCAAATTCACACTCTGTTTCTTGTACTGCAAACTCCATTTCAGGTTGTGTGGAATTATATAATCAATCCTGTTCTTAAGTCATTACACTCCAGGATAAAATATTCTCCAACCAAAGCCTTTGGAGACCTTCATTTGGAATCCAACTCTACTGCAAGTCCCGCTCCTCTCTACTCTATTACATTGCCTATTGTTCATTTCACACCGTTGTGAATGGGTCTCAGGTTTAGCGATCTATCACATTTTTGCTGGCTAATAGACAACCCCCTTCATAACTCACAACACGTTCCTCTTGACCACATAAGAGGGACACTTCCTCGTTCACACCGGTGACAACGGATACACCCATCATCACCTCTGACGGACAATAGCATCCGAGGGAGATTACCCAGACTCCATACTGTCCGTACCACTCCTTTGTGCATCTCCTCATCGCTGATTGTTGGCAGGAGGTGGGCAGAGCTTCCATACTGACTGTTATGCAAGTGGTGATGACAGAGTGCACTCAAAAGCCTTCAGGGTTTAAGCTGAGGACTTCCTGTTTAGATGGGGGATTGATTGGTGGGTATTGTTGCAGAAAGGAGGCAGCAGGCTTATTGCTAAGGTTAATAGCAGAGGCAAATGGATCTTGAAGAGGCGTTCAGAGACACAAGGTACAAATTGTTGATTATTGGCGCTAACCAGGTATGATCATGATTAGAAAGGTAGTTGCCGCTCTAAACAATAATCAGGTAGAAAATGCGAGGAAACTCAAGTATCTGTCAGCATATTACCGCTTGAATGTCTCCCACAGAGCTGCAGTGTACACTTCAGAGTCAGGCACGGTAAAGTGCATATATGACAGGAAAATATATTCACAGAGAAAAGAACGTGCCCTTTATTAATTATTATTTCTTATAGTGTATTTTTCTATTTTCCTGTATAATCTTCTACCTCCATATAGCCTCTGACCTTGTCAGTGACCTCCTCCTGAGGAGGTCTTCCCTATTCTCTTCCTGTGAACTCTGTCGCACAGGCATGCTGCTTCTCATTGTCTCTTCTAGAACACCGGAGATCACCTCACTTCACTTAAAACTGTTGCACACATTACATCAACAGCGTCGGCCCGCACAATGCAGAGGTATCGCCCACCCTGCATAAGTTCGGTTAGAGTTAAGATACTGCATTTAACATGAATCAGAAAAGAGAATCTGGTTTCTGTTAATGAGATTAAAAATGACAATTTAATGTCCTTAACTGTATGCGGGGAACCAAACTGAAAGAGAATGGCATGCCATTGATGTAGGGTTAAACCAATTAAGTTCCCTAGTCACACAATGCTTTGACTGACACACTCTTTGAGAGGCATTCAAGCTCTTTTAAAGTGTGTGAGCTCTGTGCAAGTGCATGTATGTGTGCGCTGCACAGAAGTCTAATTTATAGAGCGTGAGGAAGGGGCTGTCACAGAGAAGCGGCTATTGAGTCAGTTCTATTAGCATTAGCATTGGACCTAGCCTATCCGAGTGGGGAATGAACAGAGGGGAAGACCATACAGGCCTCCATTCAATTAGCATCTCATTATGTTGCCATGGCAGCGGGGTTTTTAGCAGCGTGAAGATTTCCCATCGCACCAAGAGAGGGGCTTGTGTCTGAACACACATATGAATGCATATGTGCCACATCTACAAACCAGGAAGCAGTGGGGTATGAAGTGGCCTGGTCATATTGTTTCCATGGGGTCACATGCGTTCACATCGCCGCTCTGGCAGCAATAACCTGTCTGTATGTGCGAATCAGCAGCCGCTCGCCGGCGTGCACCAGGCCTAAGGGGTTTGTCAGTGTGTGAAAATGTTTGAGAAGAGAGATTTACTTAAAAGGTCTCCGAGGTTCTCAGCTGCACAATTTTTTCTCATCTCTACTTTTCCCTCTGCGTCCTTCTCCAGTTTAATTGAAAGAACGGAGAATCTTCAGCATCTACAGAAACCACCAGTCACTTTCTCACTCACACACACATACACACACCTGTCGTCCGTTCTCCTGATGCATCAGTCAACCTGAAACTCCACTTCCTCTTTGCCCTCGCACTTGGCCCGATCTAATTCTGTGAAGCAGCTTTATACTTGATGCCCCTCCCCCTTTGTCCTTTACACATTAAGACGCACATAACTAGCTAATGTAAACAAAGGAGCGTCAAGCCACTGATCCTGGCGAAAAACTGAATGAGGTTACTCATGTGACGTTTTGATTGGAGGCAGGGTTCAGCTCATGTATCGCAAGGAGATTTCAAGCTTATTTTCTTCCCATTAGGTCCGTTACAGACATGTCAGCACTCAGTTATTTTCCATCTCTCCCTTTTCTCCCACTCTTCCCTCAATCTTCCCCCTGACAGTCTTTGCTGCAGAGGAAAGTGGAAACACAAACAGTCTGGGTCTGCCTGGTGGTTTCTCTCTCTCTCTCTCTCTTTCTCTCTCTCCTGTTCTTCACAACTTTGATTCCCCTTTCATTTTAACATGGATGCCCTCTCTTTTTCATCATTTCGATGACATCCCTGCCTTTCTATACTGCTTGTTTCACTTTTTCTATTACCTTTATCTTCTTTGGACCCTCTCCTCTCCTCCAGCTTCTCCCTCTTAAGCCTCGGGAACCTGGTCTGCTATCACGTAAAGTACCACCACTGACCTCAACTGGTGGAAATTTGCAATCGCAGCCCACTTTTGCCAAAAATGAACATCCATACGCAGTAAACATCTTCAGTGTGTTTAAGCACTCTGGTAGACAGATGAGAGACTTCGTAACAAGATGTTTATACTTCTTTGAAATGTCCCTCTTAACTCTTTTCCACCCAGAATGCCTCTGCACAAATCCAGTTCAGAAGATGGATCTGGAGGTAAGTTGAGATGCATGTCCATGTTTGGCTCCTGCTTTCTTAGAATATCCTGACAGATGTGTTTGTGTAGGAATAATCTTCACTGTTGAATGCACTAAGCCTATTTGTTGCAATTAAACATAGACCTACTTTGGAATTTGGAGGGTAGGCTGATTTGCTTATTTCTGTAGAGAACATCATTTTTCAGTTTTGTGTGAAGATTTTTGTTGATTTTGAAGTGTGATCTGTTTCAATGCCACAAAAAGAATTCAAAGGATTAGTCGTCATTTTTAAAAACAAATTCCGAGTGCAATCTTTGAAAATTGCCCCTCTTCCTGGTGCAGTCAGTTATTCTTAATATGAATGAATAGTAACTAGTAGCATAAAAAGCCAGCAGCACATTGTGACATAGTCTCCTTTTCTTGTGGCCTGCACCAGTGATAAACCCACTTAATACTGCAGGAGACCATTGTCTCTGTGCCATAGAATATTTTTGTAGAAATCTGTCGATTATTAAACAATTGTATGAGCGTGAGGGTAGTAGCACAAATATGTGAGTCAGAAGTGTGTAACTACATTTAACTCTTTGTTTAAAACCATTTTTTTATATATAATAATGTGAAGTGCCCTTTTTCTAACTAACAAAAATGATCTGTGCTCATCCCTGCCTGATTATAATGTGATTCTTGCTATGTAGCTGCGTGTCAGCTTAACGTGTCTCCACGTCTGACTCAAACTTCCCCTCCTTAAGGTAAATGGGACAACAAAAAGAAAAACAAGTCTTTTTGGCAGAACTTTCGCAAGTCCCAGCACAAACCAGTAATGCGTCAGACAACTAAAGGTTTGTGTGGGCGTCATTTTTACATCTACTCCAACAGCAGGGTGTTAATCCATTTCTGACCTTTTTGCTCTTCTCCCTTTGAACCTCCAGGAGAAGATATAGGCTATGTAGCGAGTGAAATCACCATGAGCGACGAAGAGCGCATCCAGCTCATGATGATGGTTAAACAGAAGATGATCACCGTTGAAGAAGCTCTAGCTCGGGTAGGACTTCCCGTCTTACCTGTTTCTCCGTAAACCAACCCCCCCGCCTTCACTAAAATTCCTACTGTAGGAATACTGATCTGTAACCTCCCTTCAACCCCCAGATCCCCTGACCTCCCCTGGATTAGTTCCATCTCTTCCTCCTCCACATTGCCTACTAAAACGACTCACTCTTACTAACATGTGGCCTTGGACCTAAATTCTGCATTACCCTCCAAACATGCACACAGACTCCAGATGATTGGTGTCTCCAGAGATTCAGAGCTCTGGGGGTTTTAGGGGTGTGAGCTCACTGAGTGCGAGTGTGTCGTTCAGTTCATAATTGCTGAATAGATGGTGATAGAATCTCAACAGCTCCATCTGTCGGTTAGGATGCTTTGGTGCATTGTTGCTTCTCTCTCCACGTGGACATGGTGGAGTGTTATTTTTAAATTTTCCATGTTTCGTTTCAATCAGTTTCTGGTGATTACGACTTTTCTTTATTCAGTTTTCTTTATTCTTCTTCTCCTTCTTTTTCTTCTTGCCAACCTGTGTTGCTTTTCTTGTGGGTAGCATGAAGGTCTTAAAAGTATTTCAACACTGGATTTCTCCTCTCCCTAAGGTGGATGTTAATTATCTCCTTCCCATTTTTTTTCTTCTCCAGATTCTGGAGAAGATTCTGGATCTGACTCTCTTTTGCGCTTGTGTCTTTAATTAGTGTGATCTGTGTATAACTGATTCTGTTTTTTATCTTATAAGTTTTACTATGGTCTATATAGTGTTGTATATGTGGAAGATAAACATCAAATAGAATACAAATTCACCCTGCTCCATCATCCAACCTCTTTTTTACCACTTTACAATAAGACTGCCTTTATAAACGATTTATAAATGGTTTGTTATTAGGTTATAAATTAGGTTGTAAACACTTTATAAGTCATTAGCTAATGTTTATAAACACTTAATAACATAGAACTCATTCATGAATGTGGGTCATTATTTGGCAATATCACGTTGTTAGCACAGATAAGTCTGTTCACTATTTATCAGGTCTCTGATACCCTCTATATCTAATTAGTATCTAATAGCAGTTAATTAATGATTTATAAAGTGTTGACAACATAATTTGTAAACTCTGTACAAGACATTTATAAATCCTCTATAAGGGAAGTTTTATCGTAAAGTTGTACCCTAAGATTTATTTCTGCTTAGTAACGTAGATGTAAATCTTCACACCAAAAAAAGTCATACATACAGTCATAAATACGTATTTCAGGATTGTTAAGGCATTAGTATGACATAATACTTAAAATATCAGACTTATTTTATTATTTTATGTTGTAGTACACCCCTTTTAAAACCACTACATTTCTGGTTGAGTCCCTCTCTTCTGTCCATATGCTTGTCTGGCTCTACGTCACGTTTGACATCTGTCAATCATCTGTGATGTATCAGGCTAGGTGAGAGTTGGTGGACCGCCCCTTTCCCTCTGCCACTCTAAACTCTTCTTTTCCATGTAGCTGAAGGAGTATGAGCGCAGCAAACAGTCCAGCAGTTCGGACACTGCAGAGTGGACTGACGGACCCACAGCCTATCAAAACCAGTCCTCGAACTGCGACGTAAGTACACCCCCCCCCCAAAAAAAACCCTCCCTCTTACTCTTCCTCCTCTGACACTCATCTCGACCACTCTCACCTTTGAGTTTTGTTTTTCAGCCAGAAAGGTTGTGAAGGAGGAAGGCTGTTGTGTGTTGATGTGTGCATACTGAGCTGTAGATGATTTTGAAGTACGTTTTTTTGTTCTCTCTATATTTGATAAAAATAATTTGGCTGTTCCCTCGCCTCCTCATAAACCACCTTCTCTCAAGTTATATTTTGCCTTCCTATCCCTTAATCTCCCCTTTTCTCTCTCTCTCTCTCTCTCTCTCTCTCTCTCTCTCTCTCTCTCTGTGTCTCTCTCTATCCCCATGTTCTTCATTCACTCCCCTGAGTACAGTGCTTATTTTGCACAAAAATCCCCCCCACTATGCCATGTGCGTTTTAATAAATTTGGATGTCCAGTCAATGATTCTTTGCTGCCGTTACGTTCTTGAATTGGCCTTTCGGAGAGAGTTGCATGTCATATTTCCCCTTCCATAGTTTATCCATCAACTTAATCATGGGCATCTGCCATAGTGACAAAGAAACTGGCAGGGGGAAATTTAGGTGGAGTGAATGAGATGTAATTGGAACTTGAGGAAAGCCAAGTTCAGTGTCATGAGCTGAATCTGCCAGCTGTGATCTATGAGGAGGGGTGTCCAAACTCCAAAACCATGGGATATTCCTTGTGTTCTGGCGATCAGACATCAGGGTACGTTGGGCTCAGGCTGACAAACAGTCACTTCTGTGTGCTGTATGTCTAAGTAATGTATCTTGGTGTCTTTTTTTAAATGTAGGTCCACTCTAATGCCGGTTCAGATCTCAGGAGTGATGACTCTTCATGATTGTTTGGCATTATACGTGGATCGTATTCAGTCATAATACTGACCTATTTTTTCACAGGAAGGGAGTTTATCCACAAACATTCCTCTGAGAATGTTTCCCTGCACATGTATGTTATCGGGCTGCATTTCCATAATCTACTTTTCTTTGGCGGATGAAACTGCTTCGACAGACTTGCTCAAATTAATCTGTCTTTAATATTATTTGTTTTAGTCGTTGATTTGTTTAAAGCATGAAATTGTTTTCTCACATCATCAAGGGTCCTTTTTAAATAATTTTGCATCAGGATTGATGGTTTCCTTTCATA
Source organism: Lophius piscatorius (assembly GCA_009660295.1). Classification (NCBI taxonomy): domain Eukaryota; kingdom Metazoa; phylum Chordata; class Actinopteri; order Lophiiformes; family Lophiidae; genus Lophius; species Lophius piscatorius. The sequence continues at coordinate 30,546 of VRLP01002513.1, forward strand.
TGAAAAATACTTTTTTCAAGTTATAACTAAGTTATCCATCCTCAGATCAAGTTCCGCCTGCCTCTTTCATATTCTTGTGTGAATAATGCCTGAGTTGGTTGTGTGGCCCTTCTGCTGGCAGCTGCTCACTTCCTGGTGGAAGTCGACTGATTGATTGATTGATCTGGGAGCTTGTTACTGATGAGTGAGATGAAGAGTTGCTGAAGGAGTATTGTTTAGAGCCATGCACAACTTGGCTCTGGGGGCTGGGAACAAATGCAAGAGCTAGAGGCAGAGAGGACACAAGGGAAAGAAAAATAGCGAAGGCTTTCCAGTTACCCCCGGGCCGTGGAAAGGGGGGAGTTCTGTATTTCCCCTTGCCCCAAGTTCCAAAATTGGCTTCTTCAGGAAATACTGCTACTCTGCCGGGGCCTCTATTAGTGTCAGACACTGCCCCCCTCTCCACTCTGATGAATGGAATTAGGTCATCCCAAAACTCAAAGAGTTCAGAGTTTTCTTTGTCTCTCAGTCTCTGGATTCTATATCCAGACATGTGAATATACAGTACATGCATGTCAGTGACATGTTTGCAGTGTAACATCTTTAGCTGCTCTGTGCCTTCCTCTGATGATGTCTTCCCCCAAATGATCAGAGGCCACATTCCATGGCTGGCCATTAGAGATGTGGGGGCCAAGGCAAGGTCAGAGGGGCTCAAATGCTGGGATTGTTCTCCATACACAACACGCCTTTTCTCTGCTAGCTCTGCAGGACGGAGCTTCGAAACAGTCTCTCATTCCTCGGAGATGAATTAACTTACAGGCTGAGTCTTTGTCTGGGAGCATGTGCACAAGGGCACAGATATTATTTTGGATTGTCCTCGCATGAGACTGCGTTCAGTGCACTGAGGATCTGTGGGCCCTGTATAATTTTAACACAGGAAGCAAAGCCTTGCTGTTTGGAATAAGGTGGTAAGTTTAATACTATCCTGTTCTGTTTTTGTGGTGAGGATGATGTTGTTTTGTAAGTTTCTGCAACATCGTTGGAATGATCCTCAGTCATCTTGGAAGCGGGAGGACAATCATGGCAGTGGAATTGCTGCTTTGCAGCTTGATGGCAGCCTTCCAACCCCTGCTTCAGTTTGATCAGACACAACATTAAAACCTGTTAGTGATGCTAATGTTGTGGCTGATTGTTGCATATTACATCTGCCATACTTTATGTCACTGCGATATTACAATGCTTCTTTGCTCAAACATGTGTCTCGTACCCCAATTCTTCAGAGGACATTGCTTAGAAAATGTTGTACAAAAATCAGCCAAAACATTAGAACCAATAACTGGTATTAATGTTGTGGCTTATTGGTGTACGTTTATATCTTGACAGTTGAATTTCATATTGGTATCTCTCACATGAATACATTTATATATAACACAGTGTTTTTAACCCCTCTCAGAAATAGTTAAGAGGATCCATTCCTCGGCGATGACTCCTCTACGTTCTGCTGCCTTTTAAGTCAGTTGGACTTGTTATTAAACTCAGATTCCCTGATGCTGGCACGCATTCAGAGCAATGGTTCAAAGCAAAAGGGGGTCACCAATGTAGCAAGAATTGTGTGATTTAGATGAGGCAATGTGAGGACGAAATGGGCTGACAGATCGTAAAGTTAATTGTCTTCAGAGCTTAGTTCTGCAGTTTGTGTCTGGGCCCTTCCTCTGCTGTTGAGTTTTGAAGTTTTATAGAATGATGACACACCGGTTAATGTGTTGTTAGCTTTCCTGCTTGGCAAATGATTCATCAAGATTTCTAACAATCACAATGCTGCAGAGGTGGTTTAGTGCGAACAAGGATTGGCATCACGTCAGATCTGTTCAATTCAGCCAAGCCACAGTTTTTAACAGCATCCCATCTGAATGCCAGCAGCTTCTGAGGTTTAAAGTCAACAATGTGTGAGATGGGATATTTTATTAATATATGATATGAATATATTGTGTATCCTTTCAAAATACGTTAATCAAATGCTCACATTGTTATAGCTTGCTCTGGTTAATATGATATTAATTATTGCCCCAGCCTCCGCAAGAATGAACAGGATTAGCGGTTAACCAATAATGAATGAATAAATAATATCAATGGAAACAATACAGTATATTCAATTGTAATGTGTGTCAGTTATTTACTAAAACCGTTATTTGCTTTTCCTCTCTGAAGGTTCTTTCTTGTCGATGATTCGGCCAGTTGGCAGAATGATTTTTCTGCTTGGCTGGCTTAGAACTGTCGTAGACAGCTAACTCTTAATGCTCTTCATATTCTCTCTATTCTGAGCTGTGGATTGATTGGAGATGGGAAATCAATTGGCCGTGTAATCGTCTTTAATGGCAACTGATCTTTTCAAACTCCTTGTAGCTACGTCTAACAACGTGACCAGCAGGACTGGTGTTCCCTGACGCGGTTTATTCCCTCATTTCAGTCTCAGCTTTGTGCTGCAGTGATCGTGTCCACCAGGGGTGTCAAAATCAATCACAGAGGGGTCCAAAATTAAAAATGTAGACCTCGAGGACCAAGCAGCACCAGATTGGCCATGTTTATCTGAGGTATTATGACAATGTATTATTATTTTATAATTAATTTTTTTAATTTTAATTAATTTTAATTTTTAATAGACAAATTACAGATAAACTTCAAACTAGATCAGTAAAACTCATTGTTATTTATCCCTCTCTACCAGCAAAGTTTCACTTAATCATTTCAAATGAAATGTTTTCTTCACCTGCATCAAAACAGCCAGAAAACTATGGTTCTCAAGTTACAAATTACATCTAAGAGTAATCTTTTTTTTAAAATAGCGATATAAAAGGAACTTTAAATGACTCTTGGTAAGTAGCTGGGCTGATTTAGCTGTTTCTTTCGTCTGCAAAAATAAACCTGAGCAGCTGCGCCTCAGAGAAAAGTAAGGTGCATGAATATCCTCAAGGTGCCTTTCACATTAAGTGTAAACAGCTTCATGTTTTCTTGTTTTTAACTCAACAGCACTGACACGTGTTGAACGGCTGGATGACGTGAACGACTTCACCAGTTAATTAAAACGTACTTATATTTATTATTTAGCATTTAAATTTTTTATCTCATCCATATCCCGTCTTGGGCGCCGTAGCATCTCTAAGGACCGGCCTAAAGTTGAATTAAATGACTGGATGAACGCTTATATCTGACAACAGAGGAGCATGGAAAACCGCCGGCGCTCTTATTGACGCACCAGCTATCGTAGTGCATTCTGGAATAAGTTGTATCTGTGGTGTTTGTACTGTATACCAAAGGGCCAGTTGTTACAATAATAAGACATAGTTGTCTTTCGTGTTGGACTAGGCCCGCAGGTCTTGAGTCTGACGTGCGATGTACGCCTACCTGGCTCCCGCTGTGCGCTCGCTCTTAGCGAACGAGAAGTTGTCTATCCTACTAGGCTGAATGACGCAGTGGAATATTCTTTTCCCCCCTTTTATTTACCTTTAAGCTGGACGAGATGGATGCATTTTATGTTTTGGTCCTGTCTTCTCTGGTGCGTGCATGCATTTATGTCCCTTACACCCGATACAGTCACCCCCGACCTCCCAGCTATTAAAATGTAACCAGAAGGCTGCCGTTGCTGTAGAAACTGGTTGCAAACAGAAGCAAATTAAGCTGTTGGAGCTGTACAATAATGATGGCAGCTCCTGCCAGATAATCTTCAGGCCAAAGCCTGTCTCTTTTGAATCCTTACACCGAGGCCGTGGCAAAGCTTTTTTCACGAATATCCAAACACACACTCCCTGGGCAGGTTTAGTCTGTGTGTGCTCTGGCTTTGAGGTAGAATCCTGGTGTGTGTGATTGGTGAAGCTGTCAGTGACTTCATTATCACGCTTCTTTTCCACTTCACTCTCCTCTGCAGAACATTTAAATCCACTCTCTAATCTTTGGAATGAAAATTCTAGGATCTGGATGCCCGTAAAACGGAAACTGCGCCATTCCATTTGCTCTGCAGTAAACAGCCTTTCCGTTTATTGTTATAATGATTCATTGTGTCATTCAGCTGTACAGACTTTTGTTTTCTTCACATCAGTGCCTCATCTGGTTAAAATTCTTCTTTTTCAGCACATTTTTGTTTATTTATAATGAATATGAACGCCACACAAACCGCCACCCCCCCAATCCTCCATTTCTCACCTCACTAACTTTGACTCCATCTTTAACAACGCTCCCATCCATCACAATATAACTGCATTTTTAAAAAAATTCTCAATGTATTTGTCAAACTGTGTTTTTTTTTGTAATTTCTTTTCAATTTTACATTCAAAACATGACTATGCATTTTTGTGACACATGAGCACTGAAGACGTTTGCCCTTCTGCCCATGTTTTACTTTATTTAACTGAAAAGTGTGTGACTGCCAGCACTTTTTACTCTGTTCCCCATCACTGTCTCTTTCTGTCCTGATAGTCTCATGAGCAGTCAGACGATGAGCAATCTGAGGACTCGGTCAAGTTCAAGCGGCTTCACAAGCTGGTTAACTCTACACGCCGCGTCAGGAAGAAACTAATCAAAGTGGAGGAGGGCAAGAAACACGGCTCTGAGGGTTTGTAGCAACTAATCTCATTGGAGTCTAATGTTTTAACCCACATTTAGGTTTGTGCCTATATCTATGTCAGTATTTCAGCTTGGTAACAACCCTTCTAACTGTTGAGCATTAGTTTGACAATAAAGTGACTTAGATTTGGATCATGGGTAGGGTCGAGACTTAGAGCCAGTAGAGTCATGGGAAGTTTATAAGACACACAATCCCATGTGTACTTCTCTTCAGTGTAAGACGGAACTTCTGTTGTCATGTATGTTTCTTTGTTTTTTTTTAGATTTTCTGAGTGTGGAGGCACCTCCCACCTGTGAGGACAGCAAAGCTCTGTATACAGGGGTCCTAAAGAAGCCCCCTTTGCCCCAGGAGATCTCACTGCCTTCCATCAGCAAGGATCAACTCTCTCTGGATGGAGACACAGACAGTTTGACCAACTCCCCTTCCTCTAGCAGTCTGGACACCTGGTCAGGACACAAACTGGTGAAAACCTACAGTAAATCTTCCAGTACCCACGGCCTCATCAAGCCCCCCAAGAGAACTCCAGTTGACTCTGGGGGCCTGGGAGGCTCCATATCCGGTGTGGGAGGCAGTGGCTCTTCCTTCTCTGAGCTGGATGGCTGTGGATTGGATGACGAAGGAAAGCTGTCACGCTCCACAACCGACGGCGAAATGCGGAAGGCCCTGAACTCAATCTCTCATGGGGTAAGTAACAATGAGGCTCTTTACGCCTACTATGGCCTCACTAAACCTCGCCCCAAGCCCCTCACTCAGTCCCGCCTCCTGATATCCCTGGAAGACGGTCCACCAGGCAGCCCCAAACAACAACCTGTCAGCCGGCACCATGGCAGCTGGACACATCGGAAACCTGACCCCAACTACGCTTACTCGACTAAGCACTTACTCTACCAACGCTCACGCAATGCCAAGACCCCTGTCTCCCCTTTGTCTGTCACACCGTCCTCCCCTGCCCGCTGTGACGTAGCCAAATCAAAATGTTTTGGAGGCGGGGTCGCAGGCTGGGTGTTCCCCTCTCGCAGGCTGCGTGGCCGAACGGCAGTCAGCGAGCTGAACATCACCTATGTGGTAGAACGGAGCCTATACGGTCACCTCAGCTGGGCCCAGCTGGTGCGCCCAGTTACCCTCAGCCGCACTGAGCGCCGCTGTCTGTTGGAGGAGGACCGCGAGGCAGACAGGAAGTGGGCGGCAAGTGTGGACCGCTGCACCAAGCGGGTGCTCTTGCGAATCCAGCAGAAGTCTGTGAGTTTAGCAGTACAGTTTAAATCGACCGCCTCGTGTGAGCAGGACTCGGTGCTTCAAAGTTGCAGAATAGCTCAGAGGTAATAGGGGAGGTAGAGCAAATAGTATAACGATGCCATGAAGAAATCCACATCATCACCCCAACTGCCCTTAGAAATAATAAATAAATTAAATGTTTTTTATTTCAGCTAAATATTAATGATTTTCAAATGTGCAGCGGCCCACTCAGCAGGTTAAGTTACCGCCGAGGCTTTATCAGGGGCTTTAATAAATGTCAGACCCCTGAAGGATGCACAGACTGGCAGCCGCAGCGATATCTGTGGGCATAGAGAGATGTTGTACTGGCTTAAAGCTGCTCATCCTTAGAGCTGCCATCATGTAGACAGATTCAATGAAAGGCCTTTTTAAGTCAAGTTCAAGTGAGTGAAAGGTCCTTAACCCTTTGATGCCCTGCCCAACTATTTGGTTGAGCACATTTTGAGTCCCGATTTCTTATTCTAAACTGTGGGCCAATCGGCTGAACCTGTATACAATATGACCCAGTAGAGGCATGTATATATTAAAGTGTAGGGGGCCACGGATGGGGCCCGATGGGACGCAACGGGTCAAAGAAGCCACCAAAGGGGAGGCCTTAACCATGGCTATTGAGAAAGTCAAGTACAACATTTTTTGGCATATTAAAGCATGTGAGGACTTAGTGAACAGAATTATTAAACTTAATACAACCATAAAAAAAGTCTAAAAGGCTCAAATGGTTAACTAAAAACGTTCTTTACCAAAAGGTTGAGCTAATTTATACATAGACATAAAATTATTTAATTTTCCAAGAAAAATTAATCATTTTATGTCTTTCTTTTTTCTTTTTTTTTACTGTTTAAAAACAACAAATTCTATTAATTTATGGTAAATTAAGAGAAGACATTTAATTAGAAAAAATGCCCCAAAGAAACATAATATGCAAAGAAAACATTTTTTGATGGCTTTTTTGGAATCCTTTTATTAAAGGATTAAAGCTTTGAAATCATCTCTCATAATGATCTTGACGGACTGAGTATAGCAAACAAAATGGGTAACTAATAGAAAAACAGCTCAACTACAACTGCTTGTAGAAATTCACATCAACCACAGTGAAGGCCAAATATTGCCAGCCAGCATTAAAACGTTACGTTATCATTCTTTCAACTTTCTCACATGTATGAGATGTAAGTGTGTATTAACTGAGGTAGTGACACAACATCTAGGCGTGACTCTAGTGGAGCTATCCTGCAGCTTTGAGGGTACCTAAATCCTATCGTGTTCTAGTGAAGTCACCGGAGGTTCTTCTCATCAAACAAGTCCAAAACTCCACTTTTTCTGTTGTTGCTTCTTCTGTTCTTTTTTTGGCCCGTTCCGCCTCTATAGTTGCAGTTTTGTTTTGTTTTACTGGTTTTTAGTTTTTTTTCCGACAAGTATCTTTGCCTTTTTTTCTGGATGCATGTCCATTCCATCAAACACCGCCATGACATTCAGAATTCTTTTTGGACCTCTTTCCAAGCATAGTCGCGCTCCAATATCTGATTTTTCATGGGAAGTGTGATGTGAACCGCAGTTTTCTATATCTTATATAAAAGCTATTTCCTAAATGTGTGATGGTTTCTCACACCTGTCCATGGGTATGGAACTTTAGTTTAACAGTTTAGTCCTTTGAAGAAAAAAAACGAATGCCACCAAGACCCCCCACTTGAACTTTTGTTTTTCTGGCAGATGCGTGTGTGCATGTCTCTCTACATGTTTGTGTCTGGCCTGGTGCAGAGCTCAGAGAGGGAAAGCCAGCTAGGTGATCTGATCCTGGATCTCCTTTTCCTCTCGTGTCACAGTTCCCCTTTGTGTCTACCCCTTATCTTGCTGTTTGCGGAAATCAAGAAGCAAAGTCTCCATATCACCCTCTCTCTTCGGCCGAAGCAGTTCGCTCCAAGAATGCTTCTGATGTACGGAGCCCCTGAAGTCCATTGAGAACATTTCTTATATCTTGTGTGCACAAGACAATAACTAGTGCAGACAACTTATTATCACAATATAATTATCTTTCCACAAGTTTATTTTCTATTAATCCATAAGCGTCTCTTGATGGATAATTCCACCATATAACATATAATGGGGCTTACACATTTTCATTAACACTTTGAAATATCATACAGTTGGTTTTAGAAACAGACTGAGCGTTCGTTATTTTCATCAATTCAGACGACACACGCTATACCGACCAACCTTACATCTGCTGTGATCCTTCAAAATAAGAGCATCTAAAATAAACTAAGCATTAAACCGAAACTTTACAATGTTCTTATGCCATTAACAGAAAAACATAAAGGGTCAAAGTATCATAATGTAACAGCGTTTGTTCGATATGGGATCGTCATCAACAGTAATCCTTGACTACACATACTGAAGCAGCCACACAAGTCTTTTTCAAAGACCATTTTCCAATTTATCTTGTGTGCAAATGAAAAAAGTATTTTTCTTCAGGGGCTGCGTTCTAATGACAACGACATGTTGTCAGCCCAAAGCAAACAACCTAAATGTCATGTGTGTTCCTCATTCCTCATAATTAACCACAAGATATTAAGCGTCATGCAGTGATCTACTCTCACTTGTACAATTTAGCCACATCAAGAGAGATTTCATTTTCACCCCTTAGTTTTTCTCTGGGGATTAAAGTTTTTAAAGCATATAAGCAGCTCCTTGTGTTCTCTCCACAGTCAGTATAACAGCTCATTTACACAGAGCCATGCATTAACTTGCAGTTTAAAGACGTCATCTAAGACTTTGTGTTTCGTCGTGTCTGTTGGCCGTCCACAGTCCCATATGACATCAAGCCCCCGTGCATACGCAGACCATATACCCATCTACATTAATCAAACCATTGCCTGTGTTGTGCCAAGCATGAATCACCGTGGATTGATCCTCAAGTGGATGTGGATTAAGAGTTTCCGCATGTGACCCTCGGAATGTGACTCATTTAATTGTGTTTTGGCTCCCCCACAGAGAACGTGCAGCTTTGGAGGCTTCGACCTGTCCAACCGCTCCCTCCATGTGGTCAACACAAGCTCGGAGGCCAACGTAAGAACTCACAGGCTGTGAAATTAAAAGAGGCTGCAGCCTCCTGTCGCTCTGAATCACCTTTCTCTTTTTCTCTTTTCTCCTCCTCCCTTTGTTTATGGGATCTCCTTGCTCTGTTCTATTCCTCCTGCCTTCCCTCCAATCACAGACTAAAGAGCAGGAGGCCATTTACAGAGAGGTGGTCAAATCCCCCACCACGTCTCGGATCTCGCTGGGCAAGAAGGTCAAGTCGGTGAAGGAGACCATGAGGAAACGCATGTCGAAGAAGTACAGCAGCTCCTTGTCTGAGCAGGTTAGACACGCGCTGACAAACACATGGTCGCAATTTCTGAATTATATACAGTACAGAAAGTTCACGTAACATTCCACATTGTTGTTTTCATGGCAAATGAAGCACACATAAACACAGTCAGACCTTTATTTAAAAGGGAGCAGGTAACACATAAACATTTCCCCAAATCCACACATTGTGCTATTCATCCTCAAAGCAGTGAGTTCGGCACGGTTGTAAAGAAAGAAAAGCTCCCCGTGTTCTGCAAACATGAAGAGAATGTTTTGCAGTGTAAGCCACATTTTCTGTCCACAGGCTTTGAGTGGGTGGGATTATTTGCGTTAGTTACAGAATAAACAGAGCGCTTAAAACACACAGATTTGGATTTCTCTCTGCTCGGCTCTCCCTGGACCCAGTGTGGAGGGTGGAGTGTGTGGTTCACGCTGAGCTCATGGAGTGATGCAAGTCTCCCCGAGGCTTTCTCTTCTTAGTAAATGGAGACATGAAGTGTGAGGGAGTATAAAATCTGTCTCCTCTGCCTTGGCCCAATTTCTCTGGGCATCTACTGGTTTTACCAGCGGTAGCCAGTGAAGTCCTACAATTATTCAGCCTGTAGAATGTGCCAGTAACGTACAATGGAACATCTGTCCATCACAGTGGTCTCCCCACTGACCCACATGTTCTGGCAAAAGTCCTGGAGCCATTGGTTGGAAAGGAGCAAATAAAAATTAATGGTCAAGTCAGAACAGCTGCACAGTGGTCACTTTGTGGTCCACACTGCCACCTGGTGGATAACTGATGTAAAATTCTTCATTCATTAGCCCTTTTCAATTTAACAAAAACTACATTTTAAAGAAATGTATTTCGATCCAGTTATAACTAATTCATGCATTTTTATAAATTGGTTGGTTTCTTTGTGGAAAAAACAGTTCAGACCGGACCTCAGACAATCAGGCTTACAGCCTCAGTGTAATTAAATGGGCTACACTCCTATTCATAGTGATGCAACTGGTTGGACATTTTTGTTGAGTGAAACAAACAAAGGAGGTTGAAATGCCTGCTTAATGAAATCTTTTACATGAACAAAAAAAAAGAATACTCATTAATTCTCAATAACATTTGTACTAAAAAACTTTAGACTGTTTTCTCTGCGTCTCAATTAAGATTATAATACATCACGATCATTGACCTCCTCTATTCCCTCCTTCTTACCGTCCTTGTGTCTCCCTCACTTTTTGTCTTTTAGTCCAGTCCAGATGGAGTCCACGGCTCCCCTCAGTCACCTCAGCCTGATATGGACTCTCTGGAGAAACCAAAGCTGAAGGCCGGAGGCTCGGTGGAGAGTCTGCGTAGTTCGCTGAGTGGACAGAGTTCAATGAGTAAGACCATCCCTGCACCTTTTATACAAGACTGGTATTTTCATAGGCGTCTAACTAGATGGTGCTTGGGACATCGCTCTTCTCTTAAACTGTGCGATTATGCTACTACATGTTCACAATTTATGATTTAGTCGAGTAAAGAGAAATTATTTGTCTTGATCAGTCTCACCTGCTGCCTTAAAATGCAGCGCCAAACAGTTTTCAAGTATGTTTTGATCATCATCATCTCATCTTGCCTGGCCCGCATGGCAGATGATTTCAGAAGACCAAGACGCAGAAAGTAATATGCAACTAATACTCAGCTTCCCTCAAGATCTGTAATAAGATCTATAATCAGATCTGTAATAAGTATTCAGAGCACTGTTGAAGTTTTCTGCTCACGCAAGTCACAAAAAGTTAGGAAGTACATTATAAAATCAACAGAGCCATCGAGGCTCTTCCAGGCTACTGGTTCATATTCACAATTACAAGTGACCTCTATCCAGCTTTAATGAATACATTTGAATACATTTTTCCAAGGGTTGTCTCGCTCACAGACAACAGTGTCATATTTTTTGAGAAAGCACATGGTATTAAAACCAGAAGTGATGCACTAGTGGGGAATTTACACCTGATGTTTTGTTCTGGAGGACAGAAAACACTTCACAAGCAGGTTTGAGGAAGAGTAGGCAACCTGTAGCGTTTTCATCTCTCCTTACAGGTTATTTATTTTTTTCACACTGCCGATGGCGTCAGCGCTCAGCACAAGCATACATGAAAAAAGCTGCATGAATTCTGAACGGCCCGTTCTTATTCATGTCACATGGACACAAATACAATATATATCTGATCTATGACCACATTGGAAAACGGCCCAAATTCAATCTGACAAAATCTGACGTGTGTCACGTTCAGTAAAAAAAAAAAAAATGTCTCTTATAGGTCTGGTGTATAAGATTTAGGGGAATCTCTTCGAATAAATGGAATATAATATCATTACTCTGTTTTTTGGGTTTACTGTGGGCTGAACCTTAAAAAAAATTATTTAAGAAAAAGCCCCTTTTATATGAATAGGAACCGTTCCACATGTTGGTACAGACGTCTGGAGAGGGATTTTATGTCCCTTGTGGTTACTGTGTTTAGTCGCGTTGTTTCTAGTGCATTAACGTCCAGTGTAACAGAAAACCTTCTTCTCTCACTCTCCGTACGTGTCTGTGTCCAGGTGGTCAGACAGTGAGCACCACCGACTCATCTGCCAGTAACAGAGAGAGTGTGAAGTCAGAGGATGGCGACGATGAAGAGCCGCCCTATAGAGGACCCTTCTGTGGCCGTGCCCGCGTCCATACAGACTTTACGCCCAGCCCCTACGACACCGACTCCCTCAAGCTGAAGGTAAAACACAGTTTGTGACATGGAACCACTTTACATTCAGTCCGGTGCAGAAGTTCATTATCACTGCCTTATAATTCTGGAAGTTTACAAGTCGTGGTTATGGCGGCAGAATGGATCTTTCATCGATCACACATTTCCATTTGACAGCTGCAAAGTACAATTAAAGTCCTGGTCAAGTTTTACACGCTCTTTGCCCGAAAAGAAGCTTAAAAATGTAATCGCTTAAACTAGGATTGTGGGGTTTTTTTGCAGCGCGGCGATGTGATCGATATCATTAGTAAGCCGCCCATGGGGACATGGATGGGCCTGTTGAACAACAAAGTGGGCACATTCAAGTTCATCTACGTGGACGTGCTGAACGAGGAAGAGGAGAAACCCAAAAGGCCCGTGAGAAGGAGGAGGAAGGGCCGACCACCCAAACCCACATCTGTGGAGGACCTGCTGGAGCGCATCAACCTCAAGGTACACTGGAAAGTTCTCTACTGCTGTTAAGTTTATTAGATTTACCTACGCTGATTTGTTCCACCGCTTAATCATTGCAGAATTTAACAAATTGGAGAAACCCCGCCCGTCTAGAACTTATATAGTAGAGAAAAATCTCTGGAAGATGGCAATGATAATGTTGTTTTTAGCCAGGGATCCTCAAAACACATTTGAAGACAAGCAGAGATAATTAAAGTTCAGGCAATTAGACGCTGCACAGCTTCAGAGACGTTTGATCATGTTGACTCATAAACACTAACACCAACAATCTCACAACCACACCCCGAAAAAATAGAACTCGCATCTTTCATCAAAGCCCACACTTAGCTGTGATCTTGGTGTCATCTCCTCCCACTCATGCAGCTAGCAGGCCTCGCCTCCCCAAATACAGCAAAATGATTTATTGGTTGTCTGTTCTGTCTCTGTTCAGTCAAAGATTACAGTACGCTGCTAAATTTACAGCACATGCATCCTAAGCTGTGAGTCTGGGTCCATCCACTTTAATACATTAATGCTTTATGAGTATAAAGCATTAAGCATTATGAGTATATGGTTGTTACTAATTAGACTCTTAAGGTCAGATATTAGCATTCTTTATATAAATAAATAATAGGGTACCATTTTACAATAAGACTCCCCTCATTAAGGATTTATAAATGGCTTGTACATAGTCTACCAATTAAGCTGTAAACATGTTTGCAAATCGTTAATAAGCTGCTATAACTCATTAGATATAAAGGATATCAGATAACGGGTGCTTGCAAATAGTGAGCACACTTATCTGTACTGCTGACTGGATATCGCCAAATAGCGATCCAAATTGATATACCAAATTGAGAGCTATGTTATAAGCTGTTTATAAACGTTAACTAATGACTTGAAGTGTTGAAGTAAGACTAATGCGGTGTTTACAATCTGATTTATAATCTAATAACAAAGCATTTATAAATGATTCTAAAGGTAGTCTCATTGTAAGGTGGTACCAATAATAGTAAAATTCTTCAATGTTGTATTTGCTTGTTATGGGGGATTTTTTTGTAATGATACACCATTACCTGTCAAGGGGCGGGATATATTAGGTAATAAGTGGACATTTTGTCCCCGGAGCAGGGGAAATAAGGCGTAAGGATCTCTGAGACTTTGACACGGGTCTTTGTGTCGGCTAGAAAACTGGGTCAGAGCGTTATTAAGCATCAGGTTAGTTCAGACAGACTGACTCACTCACTAGTAAACTGTGATTGATATAAATAAATTTGTTTAGAGATGTAGGATATTGCCTCAGCAAAAATCCACCAGATTTGCTGATGATCGGAATTAGAAAAGTTTGGGGAAAGAATTATTAATGATTGCGCAATAGGGGCAGCTACTAGTTACATGACTTTGCTTCTGACTTCAAAGTAACATTCTACATCTGGTGATGTTTTAAATAATAGAGCTCATTGAAATTGTGTTGTAGTGAGACAACAAATATTAATGCCAGAGACTTTTAGCTCAGAGTAAATTATAGGAGGACCCTCTGTTAAATGTCAAATTTTAAACAACTTCCAAAATCACTTTCAAACTAATGATGGTACCAATGTGAATCCACATACTGGGGGAATGTTTACAATCATGGGTGTAATGCTCTCTGAGTTCTGTCTCAAACTGCTTGAGCCTGCCTACTCCAACTTCTAAATCTGCAAGCCAACTTTTATACTATGGTTGTAGTTTTTTTACGGCAGTCCTCCCCGCTTAAGGCTTTCCACATACGTGCGTAAGAAGGGGGGATTGTCCGATAGCTGAGCCCAAACCACCAAATTTAACTTCATTCCATTGAGAATTTAAGTTTGGATTAATGCGGTCTTGTCTGAAGACCAAATCTCCACACTTTCCTTTAAACAGATTCCCTGCCAAATAACAATAATTTTGGTCTGAAAGGTAAAGGTTTGAGTTTTTGGCCCGGTCACAAAGACAAAAGATGCTTTGAGTCAGAGGTGGTCCTTTGTTTAGTCCAGCATCACCCAGCAGAAGTTGAACACAGACACTCTGTTATCCTCCTCGGACTCCAGCGGTGTAATTGATGGTCTCACTGGTGACACACAGTCTCTGTGTTTGTCCAACAAAGCGTGCGGATCAAACAAACATTGAACCCAGCAGCAAGTGAGGCGGAGGCAGTTTGATGAATGATGGTGTCGGCTGAGCCTTACATTGGGTTTATTTAGATTTGTGTTTACACCCTCTCAGATTACACAGTGGCTGGGTGAGAAGCTTCAGTTGTGTTGGTGTGTACGTTATGTCGGTGGTTGACGGGTACTTCCACGTAATCCTTTCCACCTCCATAGCCTTTTGTTCCTACCTCACACTGTTGGTATGTGCTTTCATGTCCTCTTCACCATTTTGGTCACAGATTTAAAAAAAACAACCTACAGTTCAGGACTGTGGCTCCACGCTGGCGCTTGATGGTACAGCTACATTGTTAACTTTGCTCCGGCTTACTCAGCAACGTTTGTGACAGTCTAAGGCGAGGCAGCTGTCACTGACTCGGCTATGATTTACACTGATTACATGCCATTTAAAAGTAAAAAAAGCAGATTTGATTCTACAGTCTTTTAAAAGAAGACACAATGTTGATATGAAAGTATGAGCAGATCCACTCAGACGTCGCTTGATTTGTCCTGCAGGAGCACATGCCTACTTTTCTCTTCAATGGGTACGAGGACCTGGACACATTCAAGTTGCTTGAAGAGGAGGACCTGGACGAGCTGAACATCAGAGATCCTCAGCAGAGAGCGGTCCTGCTCACGGCTGTAGAGCTGCTGCAGGAATACGACAGTAAGTAGACTGAGGGAATAAAAACACCTGTGAACCTATGATAGAAGCTCGAGACTTCAGTCCGATGATGATTCTAACTCACTGAAAATATCCAGCCAGAGAAAACGTGTATTATGACGAGTTTTCAAGGAAAATTAAGTTGGGAATTTTCAGAATTTTTTCACCTTTTCCCAGGCAATAGATGCTTTCAGGAACCTGCAACTTGAATGAAAGTCTGATGGTCACACAGGTTATAAAGTTCTCAAGTATAACATTTTTATGCTGTATACAAATGTGTCACCCTCCTCAAACCTCAAACACCGTTATTTTTCTAATACCTATAATTCCTGGCCCGCTGGTATACAGCATAAAACATCACAGATACTTCAAGTCCCAGAATGCACTGCGATAGCTGGCGAATCAATCAAGAGCGCCAGCTCTCCTACCACTCCACTGTTGTCAGATCTCGGCGTTTATCCGGTCACTCTAATACATTTTAGGCAATTCCTTTGAAGAGATGCTCCAGAGCCCGGGAGGATACAGATCAGGAAAAATAATTAAACACTAAATAATATTCATAGTAATAAGTCGCACGCGCGTATTAACTGGCGAGGTGCATTCACGTCCTCCAGCCCTTCAACACGTGTCAGTGCTGTAGCATTAAAAAACAAGAAAACATAAGAAGTTGCTGACATTTGATGTGAAATACACTTGTAGGCTTTTCATGCTCCTTCCTCTTGTCTGATATTTTGTTGATATTGTTAATCAGAAACAGAATGATTTTAAATATAACTTAAAAACATAGTTTTCTGGCTGTTGTTGATGCCTGTGAATAAAAACCTATCATTTGAAATTATTCGATGAAACACTGCCGGTGGAGAGGGAGACATAAAAATGAATGATGCTGATGAATATAAATTTTATCTGTAATTTGATTTATTTGTTTTCCCTTGGTTTGTTCAGAATTCTATAAAATGATTAAATAAAATAAGTATTAATATACCTTAAATTAAACATTGCCGATTTGAGTGCCCCTTGAAGTGGACTCAGTTTTTAATGGCCTCCTCTATGATGACAGATATCTGGGAAAGCATCATTTTTAAATCACAGGAAGGGGTATTGTTGTGACAAATGATGAGTCGTAACACTCTCACTCCACTGCTGCTATCTAATAAGAACACAAAATGCCCAATCTGGTCAACCCTACCTCATGGAGGCTTTTCTGTGTCGGTTTATTTTCAGGCAGTAGCGATCCAGAGCACAGCGGCATGTCAGGCTCCCAGGAGAAGCTGCTGTCAGATGGTCAGGGCCTGGTGGGAGATTCCCCACGTGACTCCGGGTGCTACGAGAGCAATGAGAACCTGGAGAACGGTAATCATTCCTTTGTGTTCTCCCAACCGCCTGTACCAAAACACCAACAGGGAGTTAGTCCAGCGACCACCTAGTCTTAATCCAGTCTTGCCTCAGGGAATCCGTCACCTTTACCTTCCTATGGGGGCTTTCCACCTCTTCTCCGTGTCTCGTCTCCTTTTAGTGCCGTACCTGCCCTAATCCTCACACCTTTGCACCTCATGCACTTTTGAACTTCTGCTATTCTGTCACCCAACCCCCTTCACCATTCTTTACATCTTATAGGCCTTCTGTACCGTCAGTGCCAAAGACCAGTTGTCACTGAGAGGGAGGCTGGTCCAAGACCGCTAAGCCTAGTCCAGACCACACTGCTGGGAACACAGGCTGCGATCCTCCCTGATGTAGAGAACTGTTCTAATGAGAACATCTCACTGCCCAGTCATGGACTCAGTTTCACAGTTCTGCCACCTGTGGATGCAAAGTTGATAGAAGGATATCAGGAGGATGATCATTTGCCCAGAAATTAGGCATTTTAAGAAGACTTGCACAGGACCTTGTCAATAAATGCTTGCATTTTGCGGTGGGGATTATAAATTCAGTTTTGTTTTTTTTATATAATGTGCGAGCAAACAGATCACCTCATGACATTTTTAATTTGTCACTTTCATTGTGTTTAAGACTGACCATATTACACAATCACACCTGTGTAAATGTGCCTAAAAACACGTGGGTGAGAATATTTTTGAATTGGAGTGCATAGATTGTAAGAGGCCTGATTATTGAGATTCCTTTTTCTGTATATTTCTGCTGCTCTGTCCTGCTGTATTCAACTGTATGCTTTTTTGCTTAACAACTCCATAACCCACAAATCATTGCTTTCACAAAACTTTTTCTTCTCCTTTTAACTGTCGGGTTCCAGTTCTACTACTGGGTTCCCCTTTTATGTGTTTATGTGTCTTTTGGGTCAGCAGTTAGAAGTGCAATCTGCCACAGCAGAGATTTAAGTCGGGGGAATAAAAGTCACTTCTTTTAATGTTTCTCTGGTTTTCTTTCTTGTTTTTCCTGCCATGCCACTAAATGCTGCCTCTTCTATTATTCTAATGACATTTAGTAGATATTCTGCATTTCTTCATGCAGCTTCAGGGATCCAGAGTTCTGCTTTGGCATATTACAAATTCACTGATCGATTCCTTTGAGTAAATACATATTTATTACAAATACATATACATATTTATGGAGAGTATTTTTCACACTCCCGAATTGGCAGAGCTAGCCATTTTAATTGAATTTAAATAAGAAGTACTATGCCAAACTTTCACTTTTTAGGGAAAGAGTCGCTGCGGAGCCCTGAATGTACGCTCTCTTAATCTGTAGATCGTTCTTTTACACACATCTGTCTGATCGAGTATCTTGATGTCATAATTCTCTCTCAAATTAATGCAAGACTTATAAAATGTCAACATTATAACAGTATAATTGTTAACAGTATTTTTTCAATCCATAACATGATGATATAGGTTTGTTGAAAAGCTGGTAATTGTATTAATTATACATACAGCTGTTATATCAGCTGTTTTGTCCATATTTTAATCCAATTAATAAGGATATATAAATTAGTTAACAGTCTCTAACGGTTAGATTTAGGTGTTTAAAATTAGTTAATATCAACATATTTTTTCTCCACATTTGACATTGATGAATCGTCACACAACCCAACAACGCGTCACCAAACAGAATTGATTCAGAGCTTGTCTTTCCATGTTTCCACTCTCTGAAAATGAACATACCCATTAAAGTATATATATTACCTGTTGATTCACTCCTTACTCGTATTATAACCCCCTGTATCTGATTGGCCATCATATTGGTCTCCAAGCAGAGACAAAGACGATTCAATTTGCTTACAGTTTTGGGGACCACCCCCCATGACATCCCATCCATAAACATGGTTCTGCTATTCATTCATTTAAAGCGTTTTAAGTCTTTGGAAAGACACAATCTGTGGCCACCATCATTTCATCCTTCCATTTTGTTCTGTAGGCCAGGGGATAGATGGTAAGTCACTTCCATATTTTGTTCCACTGTGTCTGAAATAAGGCATCCAAGTATCTTAATAATATATACATACATATATAATTATAATAACAACAGCCTGTTTGCTCCAAGAATTTATCATATTCCAGTGGAATGCCACTTCTCCTTTCTTCACACACGTGTATTTGATTTGGACTGCGGTCGACCGGTACTCCTCTTAAAATAATAAAGCTTTGCAAATGTTAACCTAGACGGACTTGTTAAGAATAATTGGTGTGGTGAAAACATTTTCAAGTGATGCAAACATGCCATTGATGTTTGTTTTTGGTCTCCATAGAGATTTGCTCCATCTTTTCCATATCTTCAGCATCAAAAGTATAAAAAGAAAGCCAGAATACGCCACACGCAAGGCATTAATATGGATGTAATTATTATGTTATTGACGGCGCTGGAAGGGTGACCTATTCCTTATTTGCACTTACACAAAAGAGGGAAAAAACACAGTCAATCAGAGCGAGTACGTCCTCATCTCATAGTTGTTCATGTTTTCTTTTTGCAGGTAAAAGCAGGAAAGTTTCCCGCTCCTGTCGTTCCTCAGCAGGCCACCAGTCTCCAGACTACCCCACCTTGCCTATGACCTTTTCAACTGAGGCTCTGCAGCAGAATAACAAGAACCAGCACTCAAAGTTCCCCAAAAACTTCTTCGTCAAACCTTCCCTGAAGGGCTTCAACCTGCTGGGGCTGCGCAAAGCCCCAAAACGGTCCCCCACTCTGGCCAGTCGCAGCTGTGAGGACCTGGACGCCCACCCGCAGCCCACAGGACCCTCGAAACGCTCCCACTCCCTGGGGGATCTGCACTGGGTTCAAAGTCTAGAGCAGAAGGATCGGAGTGTGGAGCTCAAACTGACCAAGGAGAGACCCAAATCAGGCAATATTAGTCCCACCAAGGTTTGTAGAGATGAAAGACCCCTGGACCAGATTGGAACTTTAACACTGAGCCCCAAAGGAAGGGCAGACAGACCGCCTGTGCCCTCTCAGCTGCCTATCCTCCTTCCCTGTCGCATGACTCAGTCCCCTAATCGTCCCGGGACCCTCTCCAGTCCTACTATTAGCCCCACTGAGTCCACAGCGAGGGTTGTCCGGACTCACTCCAAAAAGCCCCCAGTGCCCCCTCCTGTTCCTGCCAAGAAGTCCAAGGAAAGATTAGCCAATGGCCTTCGTCACTCTCCTCTCTCCCTGCCTTCTTCGCCATCTCCTACCCCCTCCCCTACCCACTCCTTGACCCGCTCTCACCCCAGCAGCCCTGTAATCCGCAGCTACAGCCCCATCGCCACTGCTCTGCCTGGAAAGACCCCGGGTGCCTCTGCCAGCTCGTGTGGCATGTCCTACGTCTCATCCACGGGCGAGGAGCCGGGCATGTCCCCAGCAGTGCAGCCTCCATGGCTCTCGGATCTAGGGGGCAAAGTGGCCGTTTCAAGGAAAATTTCCCACGCCAAGATGAGTCCTGACCTACTCACCCTCCTGGAACAACGGCTAGAAGCTGAGGGCATCGATCTCACGGAGGAGCCCTACTCCGACAAGGTTAGCGATGAATCAGAGTTTAGATTACAAGATGAAGATGACAATGTGACAACCGCAATACCGCTAACAGTCATTCCTTCCTTACCTGAGTTTTACGTTTTCACGTTATGATTTAAATGATCATTTTAAGCCTATAAATGGATCATTTATCAAAACTTATCACGTTTTCATTATAACGTGAAAACTATCAAAATTTAAAGTGATAATTTTCACGTTATAATATGAAAATTATCAGGTTATACAGTGATACTGACATTTTTTTAATTTTTTGGCATGACAGCAAGAGCCCAATTAGCCCATTAGCCAAAAGATAATACTTATACATATGAAGTTATATTTCCTCGGGTAAAGATTGCGGCTCAAAGACACTCCCCTCCGTCTGGCTGTTTTTGTTTAACATCAAAAGATGCTCAGTCTAATTCTATCATTTGTCTGCAAATCACTCTGTTAAAACCAACAACATCTGCGGCTCGCGATGGAACTCTTTTTAGAAATAGATACCAGTGCAGGCATTCAGTTTGGGTGCAGATACAATTTTGTATCCAAAAACGTTTGCGAGTGGGGCTGTGTTTGTGTGTGTGTGTGTGTGTGTGTGTGTGTTTGTGTGTGTGTGTGTGTGTGTGTGTGTGTGTGTGTGTGTGTGTGTGTGTTGATATGCTGCCAGTAGCTGAGCGTAATATTGCTGGCTTAGTCTCACTATGATGCGGTGCAGATTGTTAAGTTTACGGGCTGCGTCTTGTTATAAAACTCTCTGCCATTCGCCAGACCCCAGGCTTTGGCCCCATTAATATGACGGAGCCCCCGAGGCTGCAAGAAATCAACACGCACTCAAACAGAGAGATCAAGGGACGAGGTGGGAAATAAGGCGTTATGCCACAGCTCAGCTCTGCTGGATTCCTGTTAGTCAGAAGTAGATTGGCAGAGACGCACGCCGCTACCGTAGCAGCGACTTGAAGTGTTTGAGCCCGCAAACACATCAACAAATGAAATACCCATACGTGCTGTCAAATGCTGATTTGAATGAAGGTATCAACAGACCTTTTGGACAATATTTTATTCGTTTACTGGCACCAAGAAGTTTGGAATGTGTTGATACGTGGAAATGGAGGGTGTTAAATCCACAAAATGATTGAATATATAGGATCTTCTTGTTTGCATTAAGAAATTTTATCCCATATAATCTGTGAATTAGGCTTGTTGGACCGTCGGTTCTCTCCCACCCCCCTCTGGAGAGACCAGTTCCTCCTAACATAGAGAGGGCCTGATTTACGGAAGGTTTTCCAGTGTGTATACGAGCGCAGACTTGATATCACCCGCAAACAAATGAGCAGCTGATCTATAAACGCTGCTCACTGAAGACTTCTTGCCAAATAACACGCGCCGTCATTTAGTACGTTTGCCTCATTGAATACTCAGTATCGGGCTTTTTTACCCGAGTGTGCAAAATAGTGGGAGGAGTCGATGCAGTAGGTCAATCTACCCCACGCAATGGGATTTACTGAGCCTGAAAAATATTGCGGCGCTTTTTTTATTTTCTTTGTTCACTGTATTGCTTATAGACTATATGGAAGCCAATATCAAATGTATTACATTTTGTGTTTACTATAGTTTGTGTTCTGTGGTATGTTTATCTTTCTAATCTTTCTTCCATCTTGGACTTCTCCCTGCTGATAACTCGCTCACCTCCCTCTTGATTGGGTTTGAATGCTTTCCTTTATTACTCTTCTCACATCTGATCCCTCTTTACCTTCATCTCCTCCAGCATGGCCGGTGTGGCGTCCCGCAGCCACTGGTGCGGCGCTTCTCTGAGGACCTGGAGCAGCCCGTCAAGGACGTGGCGTCCTCTTTGGACCAGCTCAGAGTCAAAGAACTGCGTAAACAACATCGTATGGCTGTAAGGCAACAAACAACGCTTAACTGTCTGAGACCTTCTTACCATGTCTTACGATGTTGGAGCACTTTCTGGAGCTATGGAGTTACTTATACTTATACTTAGTGTGGCTTTGCTGGGTAGCGAAAATGCAGAACTGTGTTCTGTTTATCACACAGAACACAGAATAAAAGACAAATAATTAAGAAACTAATAAAAAGTAAAATAAATAAATGTATGTAGACACAGCCCTCAAGTGTATGTCTATGTACAAATAATACATAACTGCTTATGAACATATTTTATTATATATGTGCACATGATTGAAAATGTACATACACGTAATGAATGCCCAAATAGATATATGGATAGAATCTTTATTATATATTTTAATCCCCAGAAGAGAAATTCGGTATAATTATACATACACAAAGCACTTAATTGTAATTATATATATATATGAATTAGTCTTCCCATCTGTCAGTCATTCCATAAAAAAGTTGTTCATTGGAAGTCACTTTCCCAAGTTCCCTGAACTACTCCTGATACCAGGGAGCTTCTGGACTTTTCCAGCTGCTCAGTAGAGTCTGTCTACCTGCCATGATAGCAGTTTGAATGAACTCTGCATTCTCACAGTCATCCACCACACCTGGGTCACCAAGCACATATAATCTGGGAGAGACTTCAAAATGTTTATCCATGATATCTGCCATACTTTTATCAATGATCTCCCAGGATTCTTCAATATTTGGACATTTCCATAGAACGTGGAGCTATCTTCCCATAGTTGTGGCATTTCGAACAGATGGCTCCTTATCTAGATGGAGTCCAGCAAAAGCCACTAAGGATTGAAATTCCCTGATAATTTTCTTTTGGTTCTGGCGTATCTGGTCCTTTGGTTCTAACACGCAGACTTTTCAGACGGCTTGCATTGCCGTTGAAAAGCATGGCTGATGCCTGCTTCAGTAATCATGGATGATGTGTAGATGTTCATACAGGAGTCCAAAAGTGGCTGATTACAGATCCCGGCCCAGCACTGCCAAAGTTTCCTGTATGTTCAGTAACGGGACATCATCAAAGATCGTAATTAATTCCTTTTCCCACCTGTTGTGTTCCTCAGATCCCCTCTGGTGGTTTGACAGAGATGTGCCGGAAGCCTCTGCCCTCAAGTAACATCAGCACCGTTTCTGATTGGCTCGTCTCCATCGGCCTACCCATGTACACGACACATCTGGCAGCGGCCGGAATCGACACGCTGAGCCGTGTGGCCTTGTTGACAGAGAGCAATGTGTTCGAAGCCGGGGTGCGGGATGAGAGACATGTCCGCCGGCTGGTCAATGAGGCACGATTGTTCAACGCGCACTGAGAGGTGCCGTGACGACCATGTTGGTGGAGTCATATAAAATAACAGGCATTAACTCGCCATCAGTACCATCTCATTTAAAGGTCAGTAGGCTGACCCGAGAGTGTCCCCAGCACTACTGTGTCACGTGTAGAAAGAATTTAAACGAGCTACCCTGCAATCGGACTTACTCTCTTCGTCACTCTTGTCTTTTCTCAAATGTTTACGGCGTGGAATAATTCCTCTGCAGAGCCCAGACAGACTCTCACTCGCCTTTAAAAGAATCTATGGACTCCTTCCTTCCTTCCTTTCTGAAGACACCTACAAAGTCTTCAAACAAAGACTTGGATCTGCCTTGTGGGAGGATTGCACACTCTTTTGTAGGACGGATGTTTTTTTTTTCGGTTTTTTTTACACTCGAGAAGACATCCTCATTATCATCGTTTTGTGGAAAGGCAACTTTAACGGAGGGACTTCAAAGGAAGTGACTGCCAAGGTGATTTACTCCTCGCTCAACATTTCAGTTCCAGTAATGGCATCATAACAGCAATGGACTTTTAATCGACTAAATATGTACACACCACACTATGCATAACTTGTAGTTGTGAGATGGCTTATTTTGTATCATGTTTCTGTATTATAACATAACCCATATTTGAATCTTTAAAAAAAAAACGATTTACATGTTAAAAAAAATTTGTGTTTGCTTCTTGAATGTTGTAGCCTTAGTTTGAAGCCATTGCTCCAGCTCAGAAACAAGCGGGCGTCGCGCCTTGATATTCCTCATTTTTACGAGACCCTTTTTTCACCGCGTTTCTCGGATGCACAGCCGGCTCCAGTGTGACGGTGATTCGTACCCAAAGCTCCAGTCGTCACAATCTGCTTATAAAGCAACAACACATTCCTCGTGTATTCAAGCACATATTAAGTTGCCTTACCGTTAAGAATGAACAGCTGCATCAAATAGAGCATATTGTATTGGCTTGACCACGACTGAGGGTGTCCAGTTCTATGGTGCGAGTATTTTGTTTTCTGAGTGGAATTGAGAAAAAACCTTTCTGAACTCAATCAGATAATTTCAGTGGTTTTTATGGAGAGTTTCTGTAACTTTTTTTTTTTCCAGTTTTTTTTTCATTTAATTCTCTTTCTTTTTTATTTTAATTTTCTTTTCCTTTCTGTACTTTCGAAGCCCAGATGTTCTACTGTAAAAAACATTTTTAACATCCCACACATTCCCTGTACAGGTTCCATCTAGAGGAATGTGGGACAAGGGAGGGAGGAGAAGAAAACAATGGTCCAAAGGTACAGCTGACCCCTAGGCTGTCATATTGGCAATTTATTATACAGTTTTGTTACATCGACATTTCATTTATGGCTCAATATTAAGTTATTTTGGGGGCGTTCTAAACACATCATTCTGCATATTCAACAAATTCAAGTCAGAGATTCTCAAATAGACTTTTTCCAAACACACTGAGGAGATCTGGTAGGAAAAATGATGTAGTAGAAATGGCCCAGCTTCAAGGTCAGCATACAAAATCTTGCATATCAGGGAAACGGCAAATCAGGTAAAACTAATGGGCCAAAAACTGAAAACAAGCAGTAAATAATTCCATTTGCACATTGCCTGAAAGTGAGCCAACATTATTTCTAACGATAAAGTTCTGTCTTATATGCAGAACTCAAGGCTTGTTCTATGAATTACATATTTAAATACTGAGGAAATGTTTGTGCTATATTAGGAGGGTTTTTTTCTGCAGTGGGTATTGGATAGATTTTCTTTTTTCCTCGTCAATCAAAGTGGTGCCCTGAGAAAGTGAGGCTAGGTATCATCATTATCACCGATATTATTAAATAAAAAAAACAAAAACAAGCATTGCTTGTTAGGAATCATAAAAACTGACACTGTAAATGCACTTTAGAGGGTAACTCTAGCTGATTTATAGGTGAAAGTGGCCACATTTTGCTCAAAGGGTCCATAAATGGACATTTTTTTGGTCAGGTGTTGCAAAGGCTTCAGCGGGTTAAGTTGTTGTTTTTTTAGTATCGAGTTCCCAGTGCCAAGTTTAAAAACCATTCACGGGTCAACTTCCCTCAACTTATTCATTTCCACTGAGTTTATAGTCTTACAAAAAATGAGTTCTTAATTACATATACGTAATGTTGAGCAGACAATGCACATTATGTATATGCAATTGATGTTTAAGTAACTTATTGGGTTTTTTTCACCTCAATTGTAATTAGCTGTACCATATGAATAGCAATACCTTCCTGCGTAATGCATATTGCTTTAGCCAGTGAGGAACTACAGTATGTATTGTAAAATATGTGTACAAATTATTTTATTTGGTTTTCATCTAATGATTGTCGATACAAATTTGCTTGTGTATTGAAACACCAAATGTAATGTCCATAGCTATTTGTCATTCTGAAATATAATAAAACCTGTTTCTTGCCATATTCTAGCCTCCTGATTGTCACTATGCATTTAAAAAACAGGGTCAGGGAAGGGTTGTGGATTTGGCCTGCTGGCTCTTTTCATTAATATGGTTAACTGTGATGGTTGGTCTGTTAATAACACTGTAATTAAACTATTAAAAAAGCACTCAGAGAGCAAAAACCTACACCAAGGTACATGAGTACCCTAGATTTAGGAAACATTCATGCTGATTTTCTCCATTAAAGTCTGAGTTATTGCCATCCTCTAAATGTACAGACAGCCCCAATAAACTCTGAGTATTTCTCAAATACTCTGTAGCCGGTCATCTCCTGTGCCTTCCACTTCAGTGTCTCTGTTCAGCCCACTGAGCCCCCGGCTCCACCTTACTCTGGGTAAAAATGTCATCATGCAGCAAATCCATCCTTTTTCCGTTATCGACAATTTTTCACTTTGAATATAATAAAAACCTGTTTCTTGCCATAATCTAGCCTCATGATTGTCACTATGCATTTAAAAACACAGTAAGGGAACTGTGAAGGTTAACTGTGACGGTTGGCATGTTAGACTGTCTTAATAACAACAATTATCTATGGCTAGGCTAACAGGGAGTTAGAAAACTACTCTTGTACCTTCTGTAATGTTCAGTTGTTGTGTCTGACTTGTAATACCTCAATTCCAAGACGACACTCATCTGCTGAGGACTGAGACAGTCTGACTGTCTGACTGTCTGGCTGTCTGACTGTCTGACTGTCTGCCTGTCTGACTGTCTATAAAAGGCTATAAAAGACTAGATATCTGTTTCATATTAATGGCAAACCACATACAAAATGTTATATTGTTTAGTATATTTATGTTTCTTAAACTAACACATGTATTTAACATAGAGCTACACTTGATTGTTCACCTGTCTATTTATAATAGTGAATATTGTATCAAATCTTCTTGAAAACTGCACAATTTAACAGATTGGACTGGGTTGGATGCGATTAATTCGATTGGACCGCCAGCCGAAGTCACAAGTCATGTGATTTCTGGTGTGTCTCTCACGAAACAAATCGACGATGGTTATATTTGAACCCTCGGCCGATCAGTGGGTCCTCTTAAAACCCATTACAAAACACTGAACAAGACACATTTTCACAAACTTTTAAAAACCTTTACTGGAGAGTCTAAAGATGTGCTTCTCATAATCAGTTTCTGTAATTTACTTCTTTTAATATTAATGTCATATTTGAACAGCAGGAGACTCCATGTCCATGGACTCAAATTTTATAGTCCCTTTATGTTTTGACTTTAACGCACCATAAACTCAGATGTACATTACTTACAATAAATCAGACACTGATGATGATGTCACACTTTACTTTACGAGTCTTACAATAAACCCTACAACAACTTTGGATCTGTTCCTTATAAAACAGGATAATGTCATACACTATAGTAATAATACTAATAATAATAATACATTTTATTTATAACGCACCAATAATTAATGAGCATGAATAGTTAGCAGACACAACATTCTCCTCACCTATTCACTCTGCACTTATGTGGAGCCTTTCATGCCACTCACTTCCTTCACTGGAAGTGGACAGCCACTTTAATAATAATAATAATAATAATAATAATGTGTGCTTCATGTTGTCAATGGGAAATAAGTTCTCTGCATTTAAATATATCCTTTATTTTATAAGGTAAAATCCCAATTGAGATTAAAAATCTCTTTGAAGAAATAAAATAAAATTCATGAAGAAATATATATAAACAACTTTCATACACTAAAATGAGATGAGAATACAAATAATCTAAAATGAGCAAATACAAAGAATCGATCAAAAGGATTACAGAGTGAATTCACAAACAGCTACGCCGACCGAGATCGATATGTGATCCTTCAAGACAGATTTAAAGTCCCCCAGAGGAACCAGTTCTGACAGTCTCGGTTCCTGCAGAATATTCCAACAAGAGGGAGCAGCGAAACTGAAAGCTTTTTTCCCGAGCTCGGTTCTGACTCTGGGGACCGTCATTTGTAGAACATTTTGAGAGCGTAAACCATATTGCTTTTGTTTTTCACAGACATATGCACAAAGGTGAACAGGAAGACTCCTGCATGTCCTCAGGAGTCTGAGGACGTACAGAGATGGTTGCTTAGCAACAGCTTACCGAGTAAAGCGATGTGTGCGATATCCACAGCTGGTAACCGTATCGTCCGCATAACAGAGGAAAGAAGCACTTGATAAGTTATCACAGATATCGCTTATGTGAGCGGAAAACAGCAGTGGTCCTAAATGGAACCCTGGGGAACACCGTTTGACACGGAGAGAGAGGAAGTGGAGGACCCAGCAAAGTGGACATACTGTGTTTTTACCAGATAAGTAGTTTTAAAAACCAACCAACATGCCGTTGGTTGGTTGGTTATCTGGTTCTGGACAGATTTGTCCAGGAAATGTCCAGATGCATTTAACCCATCCCCGGTAAGAAGTGGACAGCAGCTGCGAAGCGCTTGATGGAAGTGTAGACAGCAGGGGAGGTCTTGGATGAAACCTCCGAGCGGTGGACGCCCCCTCTACTTCCTGATCTTCATCCACCCCTCAGGTGGTCCCTCTTGTTGGGTGGAGGGAGTGACATCTGAAGTTTACGTTAGTGATGGAAGTCCAAATAGAACCTCATACATTTGTAAACCCAAGGGTAGTTCCCCCTCCACTGCATCCTATTTATTTTCCTCGAGAGGTAAAGTCATTTAAGCGGCCTTCTAGTCTTCAGTAGGTGCTCCTTGGTACCGACTCAGAACCCTGGGTGACTAATCCTCTCTGCTCATTATGCTGCTGGTTCAGGAAGAATACCGGATCACATGAATGATCACCATCACTAGTTCTGTCATCACCTGGCAGGGCTTTAAAGCGTTCTTACTCTTATTGTGGTGAGCTTTCACAATACCCAGATTTACTACTAACACATGATTCACCTGTGGAA
This sequence comes from Lophius piscatorius, assembly GCA_009660295.1. NCBI lineage: Eukaryota > Metazoa > Chordata > Actinopteri > Lophiiformes > Lophiidae > Lophius > Lophius piscatorius. Next base: position 59,365 of record VRLP01002513.1, read on the forward strand.
GAGTCAGGACAATAAATCAATCATCAGTGAAGACACGAGGCTCCTCTCTATCACCTGTGCTCGCCTGAGCCTCCACGTCGACTCGACTGCAGAAGCTGTCAGTGAAAGTAGATCATTCTCTCAGGAAGGTGGTTGTTGTGCTGAATGACTGTTGTCACCTCTAAGTGCAGGTGACGTCTAATGGCGGGTTCTGACAATTCTGAGAACAAATATATGACTCAGCGTTCTGCCTCAGGGGAAAGAGAAAGCTAAATTCAGACACACCTAAGCCTGAGAAGTAAACAGACGCTCGTTATTTAACAGACATAAAATGGCTATAGTCTTATCCTACAGTCGTGATAAAGCTTGTTGTAATACATGAATAATAACTACTTTCCCTTTGGTCTGGTTGAGTCCAAGTTTGGTCAATATGAATTGACTCGAATCTCGAATCTTGTAAATATCATATTTTATTCTTAGTAGTTTATTTTTCAGGGAGAATAAAAAAACAAAAACATCTGTTTACTTGACATAGATCATTTAAAAATGTCATTCCCACATAGATCTCCGTGCAAGGAAGAACTGGAGTGATTTAAGGAAAAAGTTTGTTCTGTTTTTATAACACTAGGGGGAGCTATCTCTACTAAAGTTTTCGGGCCATCATTTTTCAACCATGGGTCTGATTCAGTCCAAACTGGCACGGTCTCACAGAGGTTAGTGCTGCTGCCTGACAGCAAGGAGGTACCGGTATCGGCTTCTCTGTGCTGAGTTTGCATGTTCTCCCTGGGTGGGTCTCTGTGGGAACTCCAGCTTCCTCCCACAGTCCAAAAACATGCAGTATAGGAGAATTGGTGACTATAAATTGCCCGTAAAATTGAGTTTGAGTGATTGTCTGTCTTTATGTGTCAGCCCTGGGATAAACTGGCGACTAATCCTGGGTGTAACCTTCCTCTTGCCCAATGTCAGCAAGGAAATGCTCAAACCCCGCGACCCTGAACAGGATAAGGTTACAGATAATAATAAAAATGAATCAACCCGAAGAGATCCATCTTTAATACATTGTGTTTTATTCTAATAGTCCCTATTTAAATCACTAGTGGGGATCTTTTTCTTTCTTTGTTTTTTTTTACCGTAAAGCACAGTTTATTGGACAACGGTTCTAACTGTTGGTCTGATTCCGTCCAGATTTGGTGCATATGACTCGACTCGAAGAGATTTATCTTTTATGTGTATCACATTTTACTCTAATAGTTCATATTTTACTCACTAGGGGGACCTTTCTTTATGAAAAATACCGTGGACATAACTTCTTATTCAATTTAAAGAGTTCAATCAGACAGATTGCTCCTACAATGCTGGGGATTAGGGATATTCCGGGGATACACCCTGGTTGTTGGGGACAACAGTGCGTTTTTAGTTTGGGAAAATACATTTTTAGTCACAGTTCCACAACATACATCAGACTTAAAAAACTGCTGGTTAGTTTTCTACAGAAAACTCTGGCAAAAATGTTGCAATTGATTAAAAATAAAGCTGACTCATATTAGAGGGTATATCAAAGTGGAGGACTAATCTAAACATCACATCAGCATCCTGATTGATTAATAGTCCTGTGTCTTTCTTTTTTTTTGCCGATTTATCCTGGTAATAGTAGTGACATTTGAAAATATCTTCCTTCACTGACGCAGAAATGCATTTTCCACATTTCTCTCAGAGGCTGATGGTTGCATTGGCTTTCCAGAATTTTAGGCTACCTATGTCACAAACCAGTGAGAAACCTGATCTGTGCAACCTTGCATGAAAGTTTAAAGAGGATGTGACACCCCTGTCACCCGACATTTGTTCTTCTGGGTCAAAGAAGAATGTTTTGTCCGCTGGCATTTAACCCCAGATGATCGCTCAGAACAACAAAACTATAATAATACTTACATTTAAGTGTCAATTTGACGTCCTAGCTGCTGCAATATAAGTTTAATATATATGTGCATGTATGTGTATATATATACATATGTTTATATATACATACATATATATATGTATATATGTATATATATATATATATATATACACACATATATACATATATATGTATATATATGTGTATATATATATATGTATATGTATATATGTATATATGTATATGTATATATATATATGTCAATGTATATATGTACAATCACAGCTGACTTATGTGTCTATGTCTCTACTCTCAGCCATTAACCTGGATTTCAGCCGATTCTCTCTCAGTCCGCTAGGTGTCGCTGTTTTACGCACTGCTATCCAAACCAAATCCTCCTTGATGTGGAAGTTTTCCCTCTTTCCACGTTAAGTAATCTGACACCCAGAAAAACTCGGCAGAAGGATGGACCCTTAACTCGAGTGGAAGGACGGAAGGAAGGAACAGTCATCCACCGAGAGCGACCGAGAGAAAGCGAGACGCTGTGCGCAAAAACAAGCCCGTGGCTGCGGCAGTGGCGGAGAGCTCGGAGCCTGCGCGTCTCCGAAAGAACCGGCCGATCGCCTCAAATGATCTTCAAGCGACAAGTTTCACTTTCAACAGGCGGATGGGTGACTTTCCACGGTGCTTTGTGAGGAGTAGATGATGAAGAATTTCAACAGCAGTCCCCTTCACAGCAACAACCAGACTTCCAACCACATCAGAGAACGAAACAGCAGAAAGTCCAGCTTTCTCTCTGTCATTCCGCTGCAATTCTCCCTCAGAGGTTATGGTTTCTGTATGGCTACGCTCTTCTTCTTCTGCTTCGGCTCCCTCTTTTACCAGCTGAACGGAGGACCCCCTAAAATCCTGATGGACATCCGACAATATCTCGGTAAGAACTTTTCATGTTCCTCCTCTGACTTAAGTGCGTCACCACCGAACAGATCTTTAGTATAAAAAGCCGATCGGCACGTCTGGGCGACCTCTGATCAGACACTTCATCCTAAAAGATCCTGGGGCAGATGAACATCTCACGTCTTATATGAAATCAGCCGGGGGCTCCAGCGTCCCTGCTCAACCCCAGTCTCCTCTGGAGTTATCCTCATAGTGATGTCCACTGATCCTTCATAATGACTGATCCTTCTTAATGATGTCCACTGATCAGTCCACCGATCATTCATAGTGATGTCCACTGATCCTTCATAATGACTGATCCTTCTTAATGATGTCCACTGATCAGTCCGCCGATCATTCATAGTGATGTCCACTGATCCTTCATAATGACTGATCCTTCTTAATGATGTCCACTGATCTGTCCAACGATCATTCATAGTGATGTCCAATGATCCTTCATAACTTTAACCCACCAACCATCGGTGGGTTGTAGGCTACAGGGGACACATTTTTGTATGCAGACATGATTTTAAAGAGTTTCCTCCCTATTTATAAACTATAAAGACAAAAACCCAAGGAATAGGTCAACTTGTGCAGCTTTGAATATCAGTTCTGACTTGTTTGATTGGGATTTGGACCTGATTTGGTAACAACCTAACATCTGTTGAATTTATTTTGCACATAGATGATGTCTTACACCTCTAACACAGCCAGCTGGTGCGCTCCTTCCACATAGCGATAATGAAGCAGACTGACACAGGGAGAACAAGGCACCATAGTGTTCTAAAGGCAAAGTTTGAGATAGTGTGGAATGAGCTGGATCTTTCTTTAATTGATGCTGTGAAATGCACGTGGTGTTGTCTGTTCTTAGAGCGAGGTGCCAAACTGTTGAGCTGTGACATGACACTGCTATGAATCTATCAATTCTGGATGATAACAAGTAGAAAGTGCACCTGTGTGACTCTGTGGTGGCTACATCTGAATAGGTGTCTGTGCCCACTGTTCACTTTAAGCAGAGGAAGTTTGTGTTCGGGGTCAAATGTGGCGCTGATGGACAGAGCTTTCTTATCAACTTGTCAGTCACCGCTGCAACTCGGTCTGCATCTCGAGTGTGTGTTGAAAGGAGGTTGTGTTCCCTACATATGTCTCACGGAGGGCTGAAGGTCTTTATGATGTGATAAACATCTGGAACAGAATGAGAGTCAACCAACAGGTCAGCCACTAATCCCGCGGGTAAAGAGTTGTTTCCTGTAGGCACGGACTCACACACACATGCATGCATAAACACACACCGGCGCGCACACTGCACTGCATATTATTTGGATTCATATAAATATTTTCTGCATGTATGTTTTGCAGCCAGAACAAATATTCAAAAACGGTTGTGAAGACGTAGTAAAAAGACAGTTTTGTCACGACCTTATGATGACATGGAGAGGATACTTTCCTCTGAAATGCAATATGATATAGCGGAAACTACCATATAAAGACTGCAAACATTAAAACAGCAATTGCTCTGATTAAGCCTTGCAGCCTAATGTGATTTAAAAGTGGATGCAAGTACATTTTTGTTTTAGAGTAATTGCACAAAGCTAATGCGCCTCGGTCAGCTGCAGCGTCTCTTACTCTCACTTTCTCTCTAAGGACCTCTCTGCTTCTTAGAAATGATTCAGGACACACACCAGCATGCAGGAGGAGGACTCCCTCTATTAGGGGATGAATGAGTTCCTGGGCCCACCTACATGACGTGATTTTCAGTGCAACTTAAAAAACGACCCAGAAGGGGGGGTTCTTATGTAACAGCAGCAAACACTTTAGCACCTCTGCTGGGATCTGGATGACTAATCATCTCTGCTCATTATGCTTCTGGCGTGGAGAAATGGGATCTGTTGAATGTCAGCAATGATGAGCAAAGAAGTTCTTTTAACAAGTTAGATATAAAACAAATCTCCAATTTTTGTTGTGGCTCATGGAAAATGTAGGTAAATCTGCTTCACATGTGATCTGCTGGTCAAATCCTGTGGTATGCAGTACTATATATGAGAAAAGAGGGAGTGCAGAGCATTCTGGGTAGAATGTTCTTACGGTTTTGTAGTGAATTGGTCTATTAAGATGCTTCGAAATAAAGCCTGGAGGAAAGTTATTTTCACAGAGAACTTAACGCTCCAGAGCTTCCCTCCTCACCCCCATCATGCCTGCCAATTACAGACACCTTCTTTCATCTAATTTCTGTCTCTCTTTAAATTTCCTCTAACTTTTTTTTCCTTCAGGGTCATAGTTTGATCAGTGGAGTGACTTGCTGGGTGAGGGTTAGGTCAGCTGCCGAAATCCAGTAACCTGCATGGAGAAAACTTTATGCCACAAAGTATGATTTAGAATTATTGATTATAATGAGGATATTAAGAATTAACAGCTTAAAATACAGTTTTTTCTCAGTGTATTTCACCACGCCTGATGACTTCTTTTTTTTTTTGCTGTGTTGTATCTATTACCTGCGTAAACACAAAATACAAGTTTTAAATGATAATGGTATTTATTGAATCATAACGGTTATCGAAGATCCAACTGGGCTTGGATGAAAAATAATTGCCCCCCTTAGAAATTAAATCCCAAACCTACCAAACTGCATTTATAACTGGTTGCAGCTGGACTAAACCCAACAACAATAAACCTTTATAACAATGAATGAAGTTGGCTTATTGGTTTTATCAGTATCAAATTATACCAAAATCAAAAGATATTCCTGAAGAGATGAAGAAGGAGGTCATTGAGATAGGGTTCCAAAGCTATTTCTAAGGCTCTAGGGCTCGACAGATCCACAGGGAGACACATGATCCACAAATGGAGAAGACTAGGAACAATATTCAACCTAACCCAGAAGAGGCTGACCTTTCAGAATTCTGCCAAGTGCACAACAAAGGTTCATTCAAGAGGTCACAAAAGAACCAGGACTTAGGGCTTGACTGAATTCTCTTGACATACTGGCAGACCAATTAACGCACCTTCCAACAGAAACCTCCATCTCTACAGGATCACACCTGACTGTACAGAGATTCCCCACACAGGCTTGACCTGGCTAAGCTGGATTGGCTCAGACTGAAAGAAATGTTAATAATTCATGTTTGTGCTGTAGACCACCCTGACTGTTCACAGGTCAGATAATCCCCGACGGGGAGAGAAAACTGTGCTGAATACTGAAATAGCTTCAGAGGGAAGAAGGAAGAGACAACCACAATATGCCAGATTACCAACCACTGACCTCCCATCAGCAGATGACCTTCGAAGCTCATAATGTTAAAATATGTACGGATTCAGCAAGGACCGGATCCTTGAATCCAAAATCCGAAGCCTTGAATCTCTTGGGTGGCCATTTCTTTCTATATACACACATACAACACATCTCCAATGTGACATTTTAAATGCTTGTTGACTCTCGGTGTCCTCATGTTCTCAGGAAATGACGTCACTTTGATATTGCCAACCATTCTCTCGAAGCTCCCTAGAACCAAGAGACAAAACAGAGACAAGAATCAAGAACTGTGTCTTACCTCTCAAATCTCCCAGTTATTGAGTTGGACCTGCTCAGCACTCAGATCTTTCTTGTATTTCTATAACAGTACTGCATACCCCAAACATTGCTCTTCTTCTCTGAAAGTGCTTAAACCTAACATTTAACTTGTCAGAAACTGACCAGTAAGGTGTTGTTGTGGTAGACAAGTTGCATTAGAGATTGGACAGGTTTGTTCGGACGGAGAAGAATCTCTTCCGACTCTTTTTCATAACAGTGCTGGCCAGGAAGCTAGTGGAAGCAAACAGCTTATATTAGGTCAGAGAAAGTTTAGCTTAGCCGGTGACCTCTTGGCCAAAGTACCAAAAGTCCTAATGTATATAAACAATAAGAGATAGACGATGGAGATGATGCAGAGATGATAAGTGAAAGGTTCCCTGTTGTGAAAAACCCACAAGGATGATGACAAAACAAGCAACATCTCTACCAAAACGGTTGCACCATCATCCACACCTGGACTCCGCTTATGCTAACGACTCATGTCATACGATAGCAGACGATCCAGACCACTCTGTCCCTAAGGACTTCTGATGACTCATACCCACCCTCATTAGTTATGCACAAACAACTGTCAATGACCCTCTATGTACCAGCACCCACTTGAGGTATAAAATCTCTGACTCCCCACCAGCCAGTTAAAACTTAAGAGGCTTCTTGGATGAGATGTGAACTGCTTCAAAAAAGTCCAGTTGCTTTGGATTCAACCCACGTGGATTACCATGATCTGGATGAATGAGAATCCTCACGGACAAAACAAGCAAAGTATGCTTCAGTCACACTCCTCCTGCTGCAATTAGCTGATTACAAGAGCTGAGGGGCTGGAGCCTGACATCTTTGACCTCTTCATCACAGCAGGAACCTCACATGGCACCGTGTTCAGACAAGCAGACACAGCTTTCTCTTCTTGTCTATCGCGCTGAATTTCGAAACACGGCCTGCAGACCTGTTGGAAAATGTGCATGATTTGGTGCAAGCAATATAAAGTATCCTTAATTTAACATGTATATTATTTGTGTAGTGTTGCTCAGACACTCAAGGGAGATTGTGATTGAAGGGCCTCCGTCCTGAGGAGCAGCATGCTGCATGGAATGATCGGCCAGACGAATGATCGGAGCGGGGAACCCTAGTTTAATGAAATTGGCAATCAGCTGATCAGCCAACCTGGAGGCCCGTTTCAAGCATGCGCAGTAAACGCACACCAAGCCTGAGCTACCCATGCTCATAAACACATAGCCGGGAATTTGTAACACAAGTAAGGATAAAATAAGAAGTGGATGAAGAACCCTGGAAGTGTTCGGCACAATGATTTTAATCACCCACTTCAAATTCAATCACCCCGAGGAACATAGTCATTTTAGATAAGCTAACCTTAGCTTTGAAATGTCATACAATTGATTTAAGAAACGCACGGAGGGTACATTCATTTCAACAGGTCAGAATACATAGACAAGGTCGACTAGCATTACTTCCACTGTAGTCCTTCAAAATAAGAGCACCTAAAGTACTCACTCTGATTTTAAAACGAAAGAAAGAAACGGTATCGATTGGTCGGACTTTAGAAAAACCTGTGATCGGCCAAGAAATTTGCCATTGGTACACATATAATTTTATGTTATACCTACACACACATACGGAGACATACTCAGTGTGTACTGCAGTGAGTAAACTTGACACACAGGCTACACATGCAAAAGAGCTTTGTGAGCGAGCCAAACATGTAAGTGTGATTTTTGGAGCAAACCCACCACTCCTTTCACACTAGTATGCACATTTTTTCTTCAAGGCTTTTTAAAAGTAAGGTCTACATTTCATCTAGTAGAACCTATCTGTCCAAGCACAAGAGTCTTAGTTGGACCACAGCGACAAAGGCAGTATACCCAAGTTTCAAAATAACATGGTCAAGCAGTCAGCCAGCATTTAAGAACAACTAACTGGGTTACCAGGTGTGTACCAGTTTGGCTCTTGACTGAAGTTTGTCATGTGGAAAACTATTTAAAATGCTTTTGTTCCTATAGACCTGTTTTTGTGCAGAGGTAGCTGACCAGAGGACAAACATGCCTTTATATTTTATGGTTAAGACCACGAGTTAATCTCATGTGTAGGGAGAGGGGAGAGTTTTGCATCCAATGAGTCTGACAATCCTCATCAGAAGGTGACGTATGAAGTAGTATATCTGTACGTTACGGCCAGACGAAGGTGTGATCGAAAACCAATCATTACCTCCGACAGACACCGAAACAACACCTAACAGGCGTCACTCCGAACTTGAATGCCAAAACAATCAGGTATAGTGGTGAAACAGGCGGCCCTCCCCGCAGAGCAGTCTCACAAGCTTTGTTTATTTACCTGCTCTCTGATGTGCATGCCAGCGTTAAAAGGGTTTAGAGGTCAATAAAGGGATAACAGTTTTGGCTTAGATGGAAAGTAAAGAAAGACTCAAGCAGCTCTGGTTTTATCTAGAAGAAGAAGAAAAAAACCTAGAAATGACATCAACATTTTATGAGAACTATGAGAACTAGTCTCCGGCATGTGATGAATGGATGAGCATATTTCCCCTTTTGTTTGTCATTAGTTATGATTAATCCCTTTTTTTCCTATGCGATTTCAAAATGAATTAGTTTATAACAGAGATCTCATCATGACCCTGTGATTACACAATAGAAGCAGTTTGCATTACTAATTAACATCTACATGTCTGAGAGGCTTGTATTGCCCCCTCCGGAGAGACGAACCAACGCCGAAACATCACAGAGCAATTATCCTCCATTAGTGCATTTGTTCTCGCCACACAGAAAGAGAGTAGATTCAAAAACAAAAGTGCTGTTAAACTGCAACTGCTGTTCGTTGTTTGATGAGCAATGCAGGATTTAACCCAAAAACAATCTCAGACACATTTGTAGGTAATGGTTTGCGCTACTGTCTGTTTATGACCCCTGTTTTTGGTAAATGACTGGCCAGGAAACGAGGCCTATGCTGTCATACCCGACAGCAAGGATATATCCTCGGAAATTCCCCAATCCCCTGCGTTGTACAAGCAAACGATGATTGACCAATGATTGAACCCCTGATGTTAAATGTGAATTGTTATATATATTCTTGATATTGAAAAAAACTCCCTCTAGTAAAAATTCATATTCATCAAATTTGGACTAAATCAAGCCAATGGTTTAAAAGTTATATCAGACATGGTTTTTCATAAAAAAAGAAAAAATACAAAAAGGTCCCCCTAGTAAATAAAACATGAAATATTTCATGAGAGTAGAACAGGATGTCTTGGAGATAGAACACCTCAGGTCTATTAATAGGAACCAAAGTTGGGCTGAATCGGATCAATGGCTGAGAAATTATGTCTGGAAAAATTTTGAAGATAAAACTCCCCCTAGTGTCAGCATTAAACAGCTGACCTTTCACTAATATCGCGCCTGTTCTTCCTTTACCTCAGGTCTATATGGGGGTAACATTTGAAGATTGTTCCAGTTTTAGTTTTTGACTTATCACTGGAAGACCTGCTTTCTTAAAATAAAAAAAAGAGCTCCCCCTAGTGAGTAAAATATGAACTAATACAGTAAAATATGATGTACTCAAGATCGATCTCCTCAGCTAAATTCATGTGCACCAAATTTTGTTTTGTGTAAAAAGCTCCCTCTAGTGTTGGAAATATACGAAAGACCTTTCCAAAAATCCATCCATTTCTTCTAAATAACCTGGTCAAGCAGGTGGATATAAAATTTGAAGGTGATCCATTAAAATTCTTTTTCATTTATGGCGCTAACACGAAGGATTTTGCGATGATAATTCCAAAATGTTCCCGACTTTTCTGGGATATAATGATTAAATGACCCCGGGAAACTCTTTTTTTCTAAAAAGTTTGGAATGCTTTCACTTAAAAACACAATTATTCACTTTTAAACAACAAAATATTCTTTACACAATTTCTGTTGCTCAGCTTTATTATACAGTGTATTTCCCAGAAATTCATAGTAGAACTAACCTACAGAGCCTTTGACGTAAAAGTGCCTTCCACTCAGGCGTTAACCTTAAATCTATTCATTTCAGCCGTCTGTGCTCCATGTAGTGAGAACAGCATACATTATCTCACAAGTGGTTGATTTGAGGAACTAATTTGCCGTTTTTAAGGGGTTACTAAGTCGGATTTTGACCGGTTGTGGTGACTTTAATGTCTGCTCCTGTAGTGGTAGCTGAAAGAATGGCACCTCAGCTTCTGGGTGATACCCTGGTTGATGGTTGTAAGAAGATGGCAGTAAATGTATCGTGATTTAAAAGATCATTTCCAAGACAAATGGAGGTATTGCGATAATATTAGGTGTCTGCTTATAACATATAAACTAAATTCCCTGCGTTAATCAGTTCTACCTCGTTCTTCCAGAAAGAGAAGCGCTCTAATCTTAATCCAACTCCTTTCGCTACCGAATCGGAAGCAGAAAAATTTCACCCAGCTTTTCAAGTGCTGTTTGTTGTATCAGATATCCTCTTATCTTTTATGTCTGGTTGTTGTGTTCCTCTTTGGGCGGTTTAATTAAGTGTTCCAATATATGGAAATCCAGTTCCAAAATCCTGTTTATTCCCAAAGAAGACTCAGCATGTTGAGCTGCTGTTTCTGTTCCCCTGGCCAGATGCACTTTTAATCAAATAGGAGAACTGTGTCATCACTGATTTCAACAGTTCTTTTGCAATTTCATTCAGGAACTGGAAACCAGAATGAAGTAATTGGTTGTTGAGGGAGCTCTTTTAAGAGGAAACTGGTTTCCCACTGGTCATCGACATACGTCGTTCTCTTAGCCTGTCTTTACTCTGAGTGGGTTTACCACAGCTCCGCCTATTAGCCTCATTTTTTTGTCAGTGTATAGATATATAGGCATAGAGGTTTAAAATAACAGCTTTAAATATACAGCAAGGCAGATGGGAGTGGGGTAGACCATTTTAAAACCACTGCTTGCTGGTTTTGGACATGTATTGCAATTTGAACTTAAAAGTTATTGATGGCTGTGTTTCAACTGAATTGGATGATTAAAAAATTCATTTTTACACGTCATTTGCAACGTAGTACATACTGTGTATCAGAATTCATCTGAACTGTTTAGCAATCATAATGAACATTTGTAATAATGAATCACAGATCTTTGCTCATGTTGAAAGGAGAATATGTCCTGTTCCCTGGTTCTGTTCTCCACCAGGCTGTTTTTAAAGAAAAGGTTGTGGGAAACCTCGCTGTTTGATTCCTGCCGGGAATCAAACAGCGAGGCAATCTGTCTGCTAACTTTATTCATTAAACACTAGCTCTTGGTTTGACTTGTGGGATTCAACAGGTTGCACAGTTAATCCAAGAAGTTGGTAAATGATTTTGCCAGAAACCATGACTGCGGCCCCGGGGGAAAAATGTCTGATGTGGGTTTTTCAAAGACATCATAAGCTGCCTTTTTTTTTTTTGCACCAAAAGCCCCGGCATGACAATTCAAAACAAGAAAATATCATAACAGAGAGATAAAACACATTTTCATCATGTCAGGCCTACTGGAAAACAGGGAAAGCAGACCTTTAGTAATTTATTCATGTCCACATTACAGCAAACAGTAGAAGGACGCAAGTAGTGATGATGCGGTAGGTTGCTTATACAAAAAAATGGATCAGTGAAACAGATGGATCTGAAATTGTAAGCATCCAGCAATTCTCTGGGGTATAGATCCGCCATATTTGATAACTCCCAACAAGAGAGGTGAAACAATGTAAGGCTTGTTGTTCACCCTCCTGTTGTGCCTCCCATGGGGTGGCAGTCCTCGTATTATCAACCTAGCAGCAAATATATACAACGCTAGTACATATACAAACAAACTACACTTATGCTATGATCCCCAACAGCACTGGTATAGCCCAAGAAGTCCCCAATACCCTGCGTTGTACAAGCAATTAAGTATTGGAAGTATTGGACTCCTCAAAACTAAATGCGAATGTATGTCCACAGTAGTTTTCATTAAAAAATCCATCCAGTGAGTAAAACATGAACCTTTAGATTTAAAAGTGATTATCAAGCTAGAGCTCCTCGAGTCACTTCATATGCACCAAATCTGGGCTAAATCGTGCCACTTGTTGAGAAATTAGATCTGAAACCCAGTATTTTTCTTAGGAAAAAACCTACCCCATGTAAGTAAAATATGAATTGTTAGAGTAAAACACAGTGTATAATAGATAGATCCAAATTTGGACTAATACGGACTAATGTTTGAGAAATGATGGCCCAGAGACTTTTAACGATAAAGCGCCACCTAGTGTCAGTAATATACAACCGACCTTGCACAATCACTCCAGTACTTCCGCGCACTAGCCTTATGTGGGTGTCACATTCGGAAAGGATCCATGAAACCATTATTTAGTTATTCCGGTAACATGAAAGACATGCTTTTCTGGGATATAATTACCCAACTTTATAACACATACACTCAAACACACGCACACCAACACACACACACACACACACAAACACACACACACACACACACACACACACACACACACACATAGTCATGCTGTTTCAGATTCTGCTCAATGCACAAAGACAATGAATTGTTATCCTGATAATATGCAGCAGCTGTTAGAAATTACTTTATGCATTCCATTTTTATTTCATTGACTGCAGAATTCTTTCTCAGCATGTAGCCGCTCTGTGTTTTTTCACTCCAGCTTTAGGTAGTTTACAAGAAACACCCTTCACATTTGCTAGAAAGAATGCATTTATCTTTATTTTGAGAAAAGGGGCCATTCCTCATCCATGAAGGGCCAAGCTAAATTAAGTGGACCGCTAGAATGATGTGGTCAGACCCCTCCTAACCCCCATCCACACGCAGCTCTTTATTTCTGCCTGTCACTCAGAAGGTCATAACTCTGTAAAGGAGGCGACAGCCTGAGGTGGAACCTTTCTACTTCAGGCTGGAGTCTCAGTCCCCTAAAAACGTTTGCCGCAAACCTTAACCCTTTGACCTCATAGCTATTCTAATTTTTCTGCAAGCTGTCAATGGTGGCAGAGTTCAAACCTGTATAATAATGCACAGTACTGCCAATATTCCATAATGCGAGCCGTAATCACATGATCAAAGATCGTTGATCATGTGATATTATCGTTGAATATCATAGAGATCAATACACTTTTCTTACTTGTCCTTTCTAAAGAGTGAACTGCTTTAAAATTCTGCATTCCACGTGAGAACACACACAACCTCCTGATTCGAGTATCTAGGTGTATTACTATCCAGGTGCAGTAATACACCTAGATACTCAAAATACTTCACCCCGTCAGGACTGGGACTGGGTTATTGTACCGATGGCAAGAGAAGGAGGTAGACGCTCTGTAAAGCGTTTTTGAAGTGTTCAGATGGAATGTGGTCTTCCCCTGTGGAAAGCAAACATCAGCTTGACCAAATGTCACACCTCTGTCTCAAAATGTGCTCTCCTTTCCTGAAGCCCACCTTTGTCTCCCACCACTTCTCTACATGTCCTCCTTCAAGTGCTTTTTTGTGCTGAGACACGTTTCCCTCGCCACTGGTCTCTCCACCTCCACAGTTCCTTCGTGATAACACGAGGACTGAAAAACTACAGTATATCACATATCATTTTCAAATTTTGTGTGTTTTGATGGGAATGCTCGGTTGAATATTTCTAAAACTATGGTGTAGCTTTATCTATGTAATTGTCAGGCCATAATTTCGTAACTGTTGTTAAGATTTACTCCAGATTTGGTGCATATGAATGGACTCAAGGAGATCTTTCTTAAATATATTGCGATTTACTCATCATATTTTATTTTAACGGGAGTTTCCTTTCCTAAAAACACTGTTCTGCAGACATACGATCACATTTAATTTGAGAAGTTCAATCAGCGGGGATGTTTAGACAATTAAGGGGATTGGGGAATTTTTGAGGATATGCTCTTGCTGTCGGGGACGACAGCGTAGGCCCAGTTACATTTATGAACCCTTTAATGTCTAATTTCTTCATGTTTACCCCCAGATGCTTAGGTGCCCCTCCTTTTATAAGGTATACTATATACATAAAAGAACGTGGCTATGCAAACATCCCGCTCCACATTTTATGCCTTCTAACTTTTGCGAGGAACTTCATCCAAAATTAACAAAGTCCCGATCGAAAGATTCACAAAGCTTCCGAGAACTTGTTCTGTCCCGGTTAAGGCTGAGGTTGAGGCCTTATTCTTGGCAGGGATTGGTTAAGCATAAATGTCAGTGGGCGTGGTTTGTGGCACAAATTACACGGCTGTAAAGTGATGGTTGCATTCTAGGAGTGTTTGTATGTTTGAAAGAGAGAGTGACTGAAATTTTAAATGTTTCTACTAACTTTCTCTGCCCCCACCCAGAAAGATTCAGGAATGCAACCCACAACAAGACACTGGTATCTCCTCAGTCGTTGACAAGATGTCAAAGGTCATGTTAGAACTTTTCCATCTTGAGGTTAAACGGGTAACTTTAGCGTTTGGGTTTGATTCTTAAAAACACAATGTTCTATGCCATGACTTGTCTGGCCTGGGTCACAGGCCCAAATCCTGGTAGTGGAGTGTTTTCACTGGCCTGGACCAGAACAGCGTGCCTGCATGTCTCGTGGCCAACACCTTCCTGGCTGGCTTGGACTGGACTTGGACCAGAATTTCTGCCAGTTGGACTTGTCTGTTATATAAACCCCTCCACCAAGCTGCTTAAAGCTGTTCAAATTCTTTACCTTAAAGTCTCTCCCAAGACATTAACACATTCTTTCATAGTTTACCCAGCCTCTCTTCTCCTCTCTCCACCTCCCGCTCTCTTTTTTAAAAAAAAACTTTATTCTCTGTACATCCTCCGGCCATGTATCTCTTCTCTTACCCAGGCAGATTCTTTTTCCTCACTTTTTACCTTCACGTCTGCTGGTAGCCTCCTCTTAAGGTCTGCAGATGCAGCATCTCTGCTCTCCTGCAAAAAGATGAAATATTTGTGTCTCTTATCAAAAATGACAGTAAAAGGATTTCAAAACCTCTGTCTATGAGTATTTCGCCCACCCTATTCATGCAGCACGTCATATACGATATTACTTATTCATGTTTGTACAGGTGCAATTTTCTTGACAGATTCCAATCACGGAATTTTATAAAGTTTGACTGGCCCATACCAGTTTTGGCCAATACTGATTTATTTTTTTTAAGTTTTAAAACAATAATTGACAGCATACATACATACATACATATATACATATATACATATATACATACATACATATATACATATATACATACATACATATATACATACATATATACATACATATATACATATATACATACATGCATACATACATACATACATACATACATACATACATACATACATACATACATATATACATACATACATATATACATATATACATACATACATATATACATACATACATACATACATACATACATACATATATACATACATACATACATACATACATACATGCATGCATACATACATGCATACATACATATACATACATACATACATATATACATACATACATATATACATACATATATACATACATATATACATACATACATATATACATACATATATACATACATACATACATACATATATACATATATACATACATACATACATACATATATACATACATACATACATATATACATACATACATACATACATATATACATATATACATACATGCATGCATGCATATATACATACATACATACATACATGCATATATACATACATACATACATACATGCATATATACATACATGCATACATACATACAAACAAACATATATACATACATACATACATACATACATACATACATACATACATATATACATATATACATACATACATATATACATACATACATACATACATATATACATACATACATACATACATACATACATACATATATACATACATACATACATATATACATACATACATATATACATACTGCTGGGCCAGTCACCGATCATAATATCAAAATAAGTCTTGTGGCGGCGTTCAATCGGTCAATATATCAATATCCAATATTGAACATTCTAAGTACTCTATTTTTTCATTTTTGCAATATTTTAGATGTATACCATGTGCTTTTTTCCTCACCATATGAAACTATATCATGTGCTACATTTATTATAGTATTTGTGGGGTTTGACCAGTGCAATAATCCCGACACTGTGAAGTATCCCAGTTAATTTATGTACAAACTGCTAATTCTTTCTATTTCTTTTAACCATTACTGTCACTGCTCTTTTACCTTTGTGTATTTCTTTATTCCGTTATAGAGCCAGATTAGAGTCAGCGACGTAATCTGGTTCTGTTTGGGTACCTGTCTGGTGGACAGTCTGAATGACAGATTAATCTTGAATCATGAATCTACTTCTTTGACCAGATGGAGTTCAGAGTGAAATCTTAATTACACAATCTCAGTGATTCCATTCTTGTATTGTGTGAAGGTTCATGTACACTTTTACAAAACAACTGCTTTTCTTTAAAAACCTTGTGTTGAAAAGCTCTTGAATATGTTGTTGAAAAAATTCATGTCAGTTCATGAAATTTGCCATTGGGGACATATCGATGATAGTTCTTGATCTTTTTTCAGATCATTTGAAAATGATATCGGTATTTTAATGCTTCATGCTCTCCCCAGTACAAACTAATCTTAAGGGCAGCTTGGACGTCATCATCATTCATCTTTCTTATACATCTGCCCTCGACTCTGAAGCTGATCTCTGTTTCTCTCTCCCTCAGATTTGTTTCATAAGAGGTTTTTTTGCGTCGTGGCTCTAGTATGTAGCTAAGTTAGTGGCTTGTCTATAATTAGCTCATCTGTTCTAATGAGTTGTTTCTGAAGGGCTGGAGCAAACCGCTGACCACCAGCTAGAGTAGCCTAGCCCACATGGCTAAATTAAAGAGAGGCCCAATCTTCAAGGCCGCGCTTAAGAGCGCTAGAGCCTCGCTCACAAACAACATCTCCCTGTGCTTCAGTGAGTAGTTAACATTTCAGGGCTGTTTTTGGTGCCATTATACAACTTGTTGGCATTATGTGTGCCGTGTTTCCTGTTAATGTTGTCATAGAAAAGAATTTAGCGGTAAAAGTTCTACGGCCCGGTTCATCACAGGGTCATAGAGACAAGCAGCCAATCACAATTAAACTTCACGCAACTTTCGAGTCACCATATCATCAGTATATTTCAGGTATTTTGGATTGTTGGAGGACGCCGGAGTTCTGGGGGGGAACCTATGCAAACAGAGGAAGAATATGTAAGGAGGAATATGACTCAGAATAAAACCTTAATCAACATTAAGAATTCAACAAATGATGCTTAATATTAACTAAGGAGTTACCATTATTGATAAATGCATCCAATTCTATTTCAATCAAGGTTTAAAACAGGAAGATATTGCTTTTATAGCCGTGACACCGGAGGCTAATGTGCGCGGTTTGGTTGGATCAAAGTTTTCTTACGCAAGTATAATACATCTAGATTGCTGTGGCTTTGGGTTCTGTGTATGTTAGGTTCATTATTATGTTCTTTTATTGTTTTCATCCACTGTTTATCTCATATTTCTGGCGCCTTGCTTCATAGAATAGAATAGAATAACTTTATTGTCATTGTTGCAGAACAATGAAAGGCAGTTTAGCAGCTCCTGCTTTGGCTCTGAACTTCCAGTTCCGGTTTTCATGTTGCCATGGCAACAGGAACGGCAATATCAGCGCTTGTTTTCTTGTGATAACGGGAAAATGATCTCATTTTGAGGACATAACGATAAATGGTTGCTCGTTTTTTCGTGATATCAAATTCTGATTCCGAAAGTGAAGAGTATAGTACAATACTTTATAGTATATAGTATATAGTATAGTGCTTCCTTCGGAAAGTTACAGAGAATTTGTATAAAATAACTTAAAAAGAAACTATCATAAATTTATGATAATTTAAAGTTAGTTTACACTTGTGACATTTTTCCAATAAAATTTCCAGTAAATTTCAATTGTGTTCCAAGCATTCGTTAATGGAGAGAGAGAGAGAGAAAGAGAGAGAGAGAGAAAGAGAGAGAGAGAGAGAGAGACCATGCCCAGTCACATACTGTACGTGTCAGTGACTTACAGTAAGTTAAAATAGCCTGTGGTGTTCAGCGTTCTGCCTGTCTATTTATAAGTGTAAAGGATCCCAGTGGGTTGTTCTGAATAAAAGGGTTGTGGGACCAACAGAAACCGTGCCCATGTTGGTTATTCTTCCCACAAAACAACTCCCAGCTGTCCAGGCTGCCTTGGCCTACTGAGACGGAAAGCCGTACGACTAGAACCAGGCCAGCCAGAAGTGTGTGTGCCCCTGTTTCGTGTTTAGGAATAAACAATTTCCTCAGGGAAAACAGGTGGAAGAATCAAAGTTACTCCTTTACACCTTGTTCTTACTACCCCAATGTGCTTCAAGTTCTGACTCTCTTCATCTCCTATCACCCTCTTTATCTCGTCTTGCCCTTCGCTTTCATCCCTCTGCACATCATGTCCCGGGCTCGGTTAACGAGTGGGACAGATTTTGCTTGTATATTTATAATCACAGCTGAAAGCTATGTGACACATTGATTACAGGGCAGCACAGACTGTCTGAGTTTGTGAACTGTCAGCAGCGGCACACGGACAAGAAGGACCTGAAGTGACCATAAGTAAAGTCATCAAAACGCAGGCAGGGTGCCGTTGTGTCATTTCACGTTGACGTCTCAACAAAGTCAAAGACACGCCGAGGTACGAGCTCTCACTAAACTCTCTGTGAGCCAGTGTTTGGCCTGAATTTGAGGCCGTGCCCACGTTTCCAAGAGGCCAGACAAGGGTGAGAGAGTTTCTCTCACCTTAACCCTGTGGAGATCTACCAGCCTATTAACCATGAATCAACAGAGTCGTCGTGTGGATTGTGTGTTTGTTCGCCTCTGCCTTGCATGCATGTGTACAATCACTATATGTGTGTGGGGGAGTGAAAGAGGAGAGACTGTATGGAGTGCTTTGGTTGGGAGGGGAGAATATACAGTCTCAGTGGGCAGCCTTTAACCTAGATGTGACGGGCTGTGTTGCCTCGCCAGAGGTCGAAGAAAACCTATAACCTCTCGCTTTCCCTTCGCCTCTGACAAGAGAATCAGAGAAGAAGTACACTTAGCACCCTCATGGTACTGTAAGGTATCCCACTTTATGATGAAAATGAGCTTCCTTAGGACCCATAATGGGTGTTTATGTAGTTCTACAACTTGTGGTTTTATTTTTGTGCCAGACAAGTGCTCGACAAAAATAAAAGCACAAGAGTGGGGAAAATGTCTGAAGCTTACTGTGCATCTGTCCAAACAACTTACATATTATTAGAATTTACCATGATGCTCTTTGATATTGTAAAAAGCCTGTATAGGCCTTTTTTAGGTCTCTTTAATTCCATCAACAATTGGATAATGGTTATGTGGCCATCTGTACAATGACACAGTGAGCTGCAGACATTTTAGTCCTCATCATCCCTTTAATGTCCTGCTCAACTGTTTGGTTGAGCACATTTTGATGTACTATTTCTTACCGGCAACATGTGCCTCAACCTGTTTATAATTTCACACAGTGGCAGCATGTTGAGCAAAAGAGTGAGGGTCCAAGGATGGAGCTATGGGGGACACCACCGGTTAAGGGCCACCAAGGATGAGGCATCAGCCATGGCTACTGAGAAAGATTTTTTGGCATTTTGGAACAAACTTGATTCCACAAAAAAAAAATTCTAATAAGCGTCAGATAGCTTTCTAAAAACATGCTTGAACAAAAAGATGGCATTTTATGGTAAATCTAGAGTAAATCCATTAAACAAAATAAAATATGAGTAAAGAAACACTTTTTTTTCCATACACTTTTTCCAGAGATTGTATTTGGAGGTGTATTGATTGCCGATCATCGATGTTTATAAAGTCTGACCGGCTGATACAGATTTTGGCCGATCCAATTTTTTTCATTAAAGTTTTAAAATGATTACGAGTAATGTAGTTTCAGTGCTCTTATTCTGAAGGATTACAGTGGACGTAACCCTGGTTGGAAATAAATGTTTAAACTATGTTACCCTCAGTCCTCCCTGCTGTACCTTACTTAAACAAATTGTATGACATTTAGAAGTGAAAATAAAACTTTCTAAGCCTTGTTCAGTCCATTATATTATTATATTATATTATTGGCTCTGAGCTCCCGCTAGCTTTAGGCACTCTGCCAACGTTAGCTTCTTTTAAAGTCGCTTTGTTCCTCCACAGCGAATTTTTTTTCTTACTAGTGTAACAAATAGCAAGCTTTGTGTTTCTGGTTTATGTTTGAGATGTTTGCAGCGGTGGTAGCTCACACTTGGTGTGCTTGTAACCGGCTGAGTGAGACTGCGTGGCCGATTGCCGATTTCATCAAACTAGGCATCCTGGCGCCGATCGATCGGCCAGCCGATCAATCGGTGCACCTCTAGTTACATGTAAGAATTTGTCTTAGAAGGCAGAATATTAATAATACTAATAATATTACTTAAGCATGCTAATATGTGTACTGGTCATCGTTTTTGATAGCAGACAAGAAGGTTCTTCTCAGGCTCCCACATGAGACACTATGGCTGGATGTTACTGTAGCTGCTTTTGTCAATGAGGCAGTAAGATTAGATGTACTTTTAGACTCATTCCACTGTGGTTTTTTAAAAAAATTATGAGGGAAAACCATGTTAATCATAATATTAGTCTCAGCATAGTATTTCTACGTACTTTAAAACGTGGCTGGATAGGAACTTAAAAGATCTCTTCTTCATCTGTGGGACATGTGGTCACCAGCATGTGCTCCACACATGGTAAATGCACTTTATATGACACATGATGAGGGGAGGTGAAAAACAATGTGTAAGCATGTGTGTCGTTTGGTGTTTCAGGAGGCACTATAGTGATGTCATAGGGTGCAAGCTGGTCTGCTGTAGACGCACTTCCTGTGGCTTCTGGTGCGCCGTAAACTGTTTCAAGGCCTACCTTTTCCGTCATTGTTTTTTTTCCCCCATTTCAGAGACAAGCATTCACACCATCACTGACATTTCACATCTAGGTTTTTCAGTCTTGCACACATCCACACATATCACACACTCTCTCGACGATTTGACCATAAAACAAGGGTGTGACTGGATCTTTGTCCAGCAGCGGTCTAACCTGGCGCTGACCAGCGCTACAGACCATAATGAAGTCTGACAGCAGTTTCCGATGGATGTGTATTTATG
This sequence comes from Lophius piscatorius, assembly GCA_009660295.1. Taxonomy (NCBI): domain Eukaryota; kingdom Metazoa; phylum Chordata; class Actinopteri; order Lophiiformes; family Lophiidae; genus Lophius; species Lophius piscatorius. The sequence continues at coordinate 81,049 of VRLP01002513.1, forward strand.
TAACAGTTGATGCAAGTGTAGAGGTCACGGCTCTGCTACTATTCACTTTGCAATTAGTGAGAGGTTTGGTGTTTCACAGACTTGGTTATGCATTTGGAACCATGCAGATTTTCAACACCAGTTAAAACAAAAATTGTGTGAATCCACTTACACATACTGTCTTTAAACAGTTTTTCCGAATATGCATAAACTATTGTGCAAGCATGAGCACACCGGCAAGTCGACTACATCTGGACAGCAATGCTGTGGAAAACTGTCCAAAGTGGAGAGTGGAAGTCCTGGTTTGAAAGGGTTGTAGAAAGCAAAGTAGGGATAAGGTTGAAAGACATTCCTCATATGTGATTTTATTGAAGCTCTATTTGGTGAATTAATTAATAATTAATTAACAAGTAATTATGTCATTAAAATAAATCATACTATTGAATACTTGGAGCAAACTCCTCATGTCATTTTGACTAGTACTGATGTCGCTCCTGTCCAGATTTCTGGACAGCAGTTAGTAGAAGCCTGTCTGACTGTGGGACCTGACTGCATGCCTGTTTCTGTCAGTTTATAGTGTTTGCTGTGGAGGCAGCTTTCTTACTTTTCTATGCCTTTCTTTTCATCAATTCCTGCAATTTTGTATATTTAACTTCGCCAAGGAGGAAACACGTCACTCCTGTTTTCCTGTTTGTCTGTTTGTTTGTTTGTTTGTTTGTTTGTGAGCAAGATTAAGGATAACTACAGTGCAGATTTGCGTGACATTTTACCCAATAGTAGGTTTTGACATATCCTAGATTGAGTAGTTCTGGTGATGTTATGGGTTTCGTAGCATCTAAAATAAAATACATGAAATAAAATGAATTTAAATGAAAACCCATTTATAGTACTGACGTCACAATGTGGCTATTGCTGCCTTTGTTCCTTTGATTCCTTTGATGTTTCTTTGGGGGTGAAGTTGGGGGCTCAATGGGCTGAACAAAGATGCTGAAATGGAAGGAACAGCCAAAAAAAAAGGGAGTGGAAGGCTCAGGAGACAACCGGCTACAAGTAAAGAGTATTTGAGAGAAACTCAGAGAGACGGCTGGAGTTGTCGGTAGATTTGGAGCTTGGAATTTATACAGACATAAAGGGAGAAATCTCAAAGAAGTTTTCGGGAATCTAGGGTACTGTTGTGCCTTGGCAGAGGTTTGTGCTCTCTAAGTTCTTTTTGTAGTTGACCTTGCTATCATCACAGAGGCTGCATTATGACTGCTAACTATTTCCACAGTAAAGACTTTAAATACAAATTGGAAAATGGCCAAATGATTAGGTTAGGTTAGTGTTTTTGTTGAAAAAACACCCTGCAATACCGTAGCATGATTGTGTATGGGTCCATCGGTTTTTTTAATGGTACAAATGAGAAAATTAGACTTTATTATAGGAACATAGCAGCATTTGTGCTGCTATGTTCAAGGTGTTATCAAGGTGTCTTGATAAAACACCTTTTTTTGACTTTTAGAAATACATTTGTGGAAGATACTTAGTCAGTGTCCTAATAAAATTTATTTAAATGGACTAAGATAGATATTAATGCCAAAATACATATATCAACACTATGACCTGCTGTCTAATATTGGGTCCTCATTTTGTTGCCAAACCACCTTTGGCCCATCAAGGTATAGTCTCTGCTACTTCTTTGAAAGTTTTGGCCAATATCCTTAAAGTCCCAAGGCGGACTTGTAGTTTATTAGTTTGAGATTGTTTCCTGTTCTATTATGGACTCAATGGTTCATACTTGTTCGTCCATCAGAGCCCACATATGCTCGGTTGGACTGATATCTGGGGAATTGGGACACCAAGTCAAAACCGTGAACTTGATGTGAAGCATTTTTGCATTGCTGCAGAGTGCAATGTCTTGCTGAAAGAGGCCCCTGCCATTAGGGAACACTTTTTTCCATAACCGGATGTAAAGGATCTGCAGCCATGTGAAGGTTCTTGGTATGTACCAAAGTAATAACCAAGTGAATGACAGGATCCGAGTTTTCCCAGCACCACATTACTTAAAGCATCCTCCTGCCATCTCTTCTCCAGGTAAACGACATGCTCGACAGTACGCATGTTGTAAAAGGTAACTTGATTTATCAGACCAGTCCACCTTCTCCTATTGCTCCTTGCTTCAGTTATGATGCTAACACCCGCTGTAGTTGCTTTCGGCTGTGGACAGGGGTCCACATGGGTCTCTGACTGGTCTAAGGCTATGCGGCCTCGTACGAAGCAAGCTGTGATGCACTTTGTGTTCTGACACCTCTCTGTCAGATGGAGTTTAAACCTTTTCAGCAATTCATGCTACAATAGTCGTTCTGTGGGATCCTTTAATGGTTATAAAGTGACGGCTGATGGGTGCTCACATGACTCATATGTCACTGACTTTATGTAATATCACAGTATTTCCCAACCTTTTGGGTAAGATGTATCCCGACAGAACTGTTTGATCAACTCAGTTACCCCTTCATCAACGCCTTTAGTTCTCTTATGGAAGGAGAAACAATTCTGAGTGTTTCAATACTTCATATGGTTGAACTGCTACACGATTAGACTGGTTTGTATATACAGAAGAGTAAGGTACCAAGGATTGAGCCCTGTGGGACACCACTTGTCCTTTTTTCTTTATTACATTGTATAGCATGAGAGGACGTACTTAAAAGAAATATGTAACTTGATACAACCAAAAAAGCGTAATAGGGGTAAAATTGTCATGTTTTTGTTGTTTTATTTTGTAGTTTGTTAGTTTGAGATTGTTTCCTGTTTTATTTTGACGGTTGTAAAACTGTTTATTTCCTTGAGTTTCCCACCTGTCTCCCTCTTTAGTTTCTCTGTTCATCTGTTTCCTGTCTGGTCTGTGCGTCATGTGTGTACGTGAATCCTGTTTCCCAGTGTCTCCTCCCTAATTGTTGAATGTTGTCACCTGTCACCTGTCCCCCTGCCCTCACCTGTTGCCCATTTGTCTCGTTTGTCTTGTGTATTTAAGTATGTGTCCTCCTCACCCTCCTCGTCAGAGTTTCTTGCCAGTTACATGCCTGTTAAACCTGCTAATGGTCTGGTCCATGTTTGTGCTCCTCCATCTGGAAAATAATAAAGTAGCAACTAAATGGAGACAGATGAAGACAGGTGGAAAACTCAAGGAAATAAACAGTTTTACAACCTTCAAAATAAAACCGAACAGAACCATGACAAAAGTAGTTTTCTTAAAAACAGAATTTACCATGAGGTTGAGCTCATCTTAATAAAATTGACCATATTTATCATCAATTTCATAAATCCATAATCCAATTTCATAAATAAACATGCTTGACCAAACAATTGGTTACTTTATGGAAACTTCAGAGTGTCTGAGATATGAAATTAATAATGCCAAAGAAATTAAATACGCAGGGAAATCATTTTACCATTTTTTTTTTTTGTCTAGGACATTAAAGGCTTAATTCAAACAAATGTTTTGATTTATTTGGGTGAATTTTTCTAAGTGCTCGTTTGACACTTCAGAAATACCTCCGGTTGGATTTGGGCTGAAATCACACCTTTCCGTTTCAAACAAAAAGCCCCTACAAAGGTCCATTGTTGGGGTTCATGAGAAAAGTAGCACGCTTCAGAGGAACACAGTTACACACTGTGAGGAGCTCTTGTTTTTTGCGGGGTTTATTTTTCCCTCCTGTGGAAACATTTCATTACATGTTCTCACTTTGGACGAGGCGATCCAAAATGTATGACAACTACCTACCTATTTCTGGACTTCAGCTTTATCATTCCATTCCATCATTTCACTGAGCATCGCTCCTCGCTCGCGTGCTCCTTCAAACCTTTATTTTGCTCTCATTCCTCCTCCTCCCCTCCTTCTCCTCCCATCTGACCCTCACTCTGGTGTGAGACTTAGCGCCACACAGGCTCTCTTTATGGACTCTGTTTGTTCTGCACGGCCAAAGCTGCCACACCGTCCCTGCCCTGCATGCCAGCGAGTAAAACGCTGATGAGGACTGCTGCTCCGGAGGAAGATGGGAAAGACATGAGATTGATTGATAGATACACACACGCTAACACACGCGTTGTTACGATAACACTTGTTTTCTTGGTTATAATAAAAATGCAGATGAATGCGTGCGGCTCACGGCTTCTCTCACAGCTGGCTGAGCCTCCAATCCAACACTTCCCGACAGGAAGTAATAAAATTCCCCCGCACTCCATTTGAAGTATAATGCCTTATAATTATTGCCCTTAATCTTCATTTCGTTTTAAGTAGGAGTTCCTTATTTTCATTACTTTTAACAAATAATCACATTAAATTACATCAACCTCGTATTGTAATACTTTCAGTCCTTGTTTGTGTCAGTCTTTGTGCGAGGATGAATCTGTGCTTCCTGCTGGAATCATTGTATTTTCTCTGTTTAAGGGATTTCAGGCCTTAAGGGGCCAGATAGATCAGTTTGACTTCCTCTGCTAACCTCTGCAGAACGCTCACAAGATGATTTGATAAAAAAGATTTTAAAAAGTTCCCTTTTCCCTGTTGCTGTCTCTTACTCTTCCCTTCACTGCCTTTCCCGCTAGTCCTTCCTTTCGTTCTTTCCACAAATGTGCTGTCAGCTCCAGCAGCTGCTTTTTTTGAATGAGTTTCTTCTGTCACGTGACAAACCCAGAGGAATTCTGCTTCTCTATTGTAATTCACTTTCTCTTTCCAAACCTTTTTTTTGTTTTCATTCCATAACCCCCTTTTCTGCCTCTCTCCCTCTTTTCCACAAAGAACATCTTCATGCCCATGCATGGTCTCCAGGGCAGCAGATGATTTTACTAACACAGCCCAGACGTTCTACATATGTGCTGGAACATGTGTTTACTGTTGCTTTTCCTTGTATTCCTTCAGTGTGCTAAAAAATTTTCTTTTCTTTTACAAGAACTGGATTAGATATCAAATCAATGTTAGTGGGAGAAATCCTGCACGTTTAAAAACTCCTGAAGCGTTTTTTAAATTGAACGGAACAGTTAAATCATACACAGCAGATTCTTGACATGTTGGCCTGGATTTTAGTTGAACCTCATTGCGTTATCGTGTTAGGCCAGCAATAAAAGAAAGCCATTAAAAACAATACAGAACTGTTAAAGCTGCAGCTGAAGTATTGCAGTTACGACATGTTTAATTTGTGAAATACAACATTTGTAAGTGGA